>SJYA01005230.1:0-27567 GCA_006410615.1 Neotragus moschatus
AGTTGACTCATTGGAGAAGACTCTGATGCTGGGAGGGATTGGGGGCAGGAGGAGAAGGGGACAACAGAGCTTGAGATGGCTGCATGGCATCACTGATTCGATGGACGTGAGTCTGAGTGAACTCCGGGAGTTGTTGATGGACAGGGAGGCCTGCTGTGCTGTGATTCATGGGTTCACAAAGAGTCAGACAGGACTGAGTGACTGAACTGAACTGAACCAAAGTTTTCTGTTATACAAGTGCTATTATTTAAACAAAACAGCAATAAATTAAACAGATAGTATGTGTGAGGAAAAATAAAAGTTGTACATAATTTATCATTTTCTTCCTATCCTCTTACGTAACAACTTATTTTAATTCCTTTTTAAACCTTTGTTGGGAATTTAAATTTGTAAGCTGTGTCTTTATGTTTTGTTAAGAAACTGAAATATGTCAGTTTTCAAAAAAAATGCAGGCTAATAGGTTTTATCCATATTTAATTTAAAAAAAATTAACATTGGCGTGCCTCTTTCTGTCCTATGGGAAAGTAGACCATTTTTCTTTTCCCTTTTTGAATAATACTTCTTTGAACTGCCCTTAGGATTTAGGGCATACTCTTATTCTTGTCGGAGAAGGCAGTGGCACCCACTCCAGTACTCTTGCCTGGAAAAGCCCATGGATGGAGGAGCCTGGTGGGCTGCAGTCCATGGGGTCACTAAGGGTCAGCCATGACTGAGCGACTTCACTTTCACTTTTCACTTTCATGCATTGGAGAAGGAAATGGTAAACCGCTCCAGTGTTCTTGCCTGGAGAATCCGAGGGATGGGGGAGCCTGATGGGCTGCTGTCTATGGGGTCACACAGAGTCGAACACGACTGAAGCAACTTCACAGCTTATTCTTGTGGCTCAAAGGTTAAAGCATCTGCCTGCAATGTAGGAGACCTGGGTTCGCACCTTGGGTCGGGAAGATCCCCTGGAGAGGGAAATGGCAACCCACTCCAGTATTCTTGCCTGGAGAATCCCATGGACTGAGGAGCCTGGTGGACTACAGCCCACAGGGTTGCAAAGAGTGGGACATGACTGAGCTTCTTTCACTTTCACTTATTCTTTTCTGTAGTACTAAAACCTAATATAGCCGAACATGAAATTGTCTTTGACAAGCAGCTCTACTTATATCAAGGCCACATTACACTGATTCCTAGTGTCCATCAGATGTGACATTAATGTAAATATCTTCTCAATGAAAGTGTTTGAACATGTATTATTAAGTACATGTTGTACTTACTAACAACAGCAGATTTGGGGGCTTGTAGCAATTAATTTCCAGCCCTCCTAAAATGTTCTTCTCTGTTATTTCTTACTATTTTGGTATGCCAAATGTCAATCGGGTTATTGCATTTATAAATTTATCATATAGGTTCTCCTTATCTAAAATGTCATCATGTTAAACATTTCAGATAAACTTATCTTAAAGCACAAAGGCAATTTGAATTTGGTAAATCAAAGTTCAATTCCAAAAAAGTGTAAGTTTTTGTGAAGAAATTAGAAAACTCATGTTTAACTTCACTGCCTTTTTCTAGTAAGATATTTTTACATCCTGAAGCCATCTACTTTTATTCTAAAAATGAGTCATTTTCTCTGTATGAGTTTTTGCTGCAACCTACACTTGAAAAAATCAAGTTCAGTCAGCTCATTCTTTCCTCACTGCCTCAGGATTCTTCAAAGATCATCAAATATTTTTTTAACAAGAGACAAATTTTTATTTTGCTATAATCTTTTTATCCATTTTTATCTTCAATATGCTTCCAAATTAGAAAAGAAATTTATTTTCTTGCTTCACACTTTGAAATTATGATTTCTTCATGGACCAACATTTTAATATCTCTTCTATGCCCATAACAGTAATAGTCAACTTATAGGCACATGTCCAAGGAGTCTATTTCCTTTCATGTCTACAAAGTTAAAAATACGATTATCTGCTTCTTTATGTTTTGAAAAAACTGTACAGTGACCAAAATCATTCTTTATGGGAACCTTAAGATGACCAGAAAGCAGATTACATTCATTTTTAGCCATGTGTTACAGAAGGCATGCAAGCCATTTAGCTAGTTAGACCTTTTCATTTTCTCTGGTAAGTAGTTGGTAGACTGAATGGAATTTTCCGAAATTTATGTTTACATATTCTGTTGAGTATGCAGATACAGGAGCAGTCTAGCTAATATTTGGATATCAATAAGCTTTGTTTTCTGAAATTTTAAAAAATCTTCATAGAAATTAAGAATACCACTTTATTTTTTCTAAATTTAAATTTATTTATTTTAATTGGAGGCTAATTACTTTACAATACTGTATTGGTTCTGCCACACATCAACATGAATCCACCACGGGCGTACACATGTTCCCCATCCTGAACCCCCCCTCCCACCTCCCTGCCCCTACCATCCCTCCGGATCATCCCAGTGCCATTTTAAAACCATTTTATTTTTTAAGTCAAAGTACCTAAGAACTAAAAGGAATGTTTTGTTGTAACTATGATACCTTACATCATTTGACCCACTATAGAAAGCTTGTTCCTTGCTGAGATCTGACAGAATCAGATCTCCTCTTGTAAATGATCAGTGCATTTGTTATCAAAATCTTCCTTTTGTTCTCCTATAGGTCATCTTAGTTGCAATTTCTGAGTTGGTTAATGTTACTTTACACAGTTTTGTAGAGCCATCAAGAGAACAGTACAATAATGCATGTTCATTGTGATGGCATGCCCAAGGCAAATCAGTGGCCGTGATTTTCAACTGACTGTTGATATTTTGGGAGAGACGAAAAAAAATTTTAATCAACATATACATAATGACCTATACCATGTCAGTCTTGTGGGATTCAATCTCTATGCATGTTTTCCCATTTTCTTCTTCAATGTGCCCAATCCCAAATTCTTACCCTCATATTGTGCAAATATATATAAATATATATATATATAAAATCTTCCTAATGCCTGTAAAATAACAAAGTTTTTGAGTCTTCTTTATTGGCAATGTCTGGGTAATGCTACCGTTAATATTAGAATTGTTTTTATTTTCATTATCTGAGTTCTTGGAAAACATATTTTGTGTTTTAAACTACAAAACATTATAGCATGTTAATATTGTAAATATTCATATTAGTATTATGAATATAATATTGTGACTATTCATAACAGTTACAGTATTAAAATCAAACTAGCACAAGAGATTGAATATACAAACAGATAAGGACTAGACCATATATCACAATAGAATTATAATAATAATTCTGCGATAATCAACCAATGAAGCCAATCCACTAGCCCTGTAGCAATCAGCCCAGAATAGTCAGGATTTGGTCAACACCTGCCAGCTCCCTTAATTTGTGCCCTTCTTCCACCTCAGAACCAACCAGAAAAAATCAAATATACTCTCCAAACCAATTGCATAGGTTGCCCTGCTGCCACTTAGGGCACTTCCAGCTTCCTCTTGACAATCACTTCTAATCAGGGCATACCTGAAGCCCTCTCTTTTTTCCATTATAAAGCTTTTCACCTCTTGTGAACAGTTTTGATCCTCTGCCAAATGCAAGTGATGATGGCTGACTCCCTTTATAGCTATCTCTGAGTAAATAGCTGCTGTTTGCTCTCACCTGGGGGATCTTTATTTCCACAAGTGATATCTAAATACAAAGCACAATGGTTCATCCATTGCTCAAGTCAAAAACAGATTATATTAGCAATTTATTTTTAATTGGCAGATACTTGCTTTACAACATTGTGTTAGTTTCTGCCATATATCAACATGAATCAGCCGTAGATATATCTATGTCTCTTATCTCTGTTACCTCCCTCCCATCTCCCACCACATCCCACCCCTCTAGGTTGTCACAGAGTACCAAATTTGAGCTCCCTGCATCATACAGCAAATTTCCACAGGCTATATAATTTTAACACGGTAATGTATATGTTTCAATGCTAGTCTCTCAATTATTTATGCTCACTATTACAGAGCACTAAAATTGTGTCACTTGGAGAGATCCAATAAAAGATGACTCACTACTATAAAATGAAAATCATAGTTACTGCAATGGCAATCCACTCCAGTACTCTTGCCTGAAGAATCCCATGGTTGGAGGAGCCTGGTGGGCTGCAGTCCATGGGGTCACGAAGAGTCGGACACGACTGAGCGACTTCACTTTCACTTTTTACTTTCATGCATTGGAGAAGGAAATGGCAACCCACTCCAGTGTTCTTGCCTGGAGCATCCCAGGGACGGGGAAGCCTGGTGGGCTGCCGTCTCTGGGGTCGCACAGAGTTGGACATGACCGAAGCGACTTAACAGCAGCAGCAGCAGCAGCAGTGGTCAGATGTAAAAGCAGCAGCAACTATGAAACGCAGATAATATGCTGTCTTCATTTGAGACTAAAAGCAGCTTTTCTCTAAGTCTCTGTTTTTGGAGCTGTCTTTTCAGTTTGATACCTTCTCCTCAACCTTTCTCATCTAATAACTGGTATTTTTGCAATCTGGGAAAATGTTTCCAGGATAAGAGATTTTAGTACTAAAATGAGAACAATCAAACCTGGAAAACTGGTTATCCCCCCCTTTTTTTATCAAGAGCTAGAAAAACTCATCAGCTTTCCATGATTCTTGTTTCTCTCATTCTTCATATCCAACCAGTTTCCAAAAGCAAGTTTTATCCTCTAGATGTAGGTTCACCATTAACTAGTGTAGTGTAAGTTTTGATGCATCTTGCATGCACGAACCCCTTCCAACACTCTAAGAGACAGATCTTACCAATGTGTTCATATATTCATGCAGTGCTGTGCTAAGCCACTTCAGTCGTGTCCGACTCTGTGTGACCCCATAGACTGTAGCCCACCAGGCTCATCTGTTCATGGGATTCTCCAGGCAAGAATGCTGGAGTGGGTTGCCATTTCCTTCTCCATCATATATTCATATGTTTTTTCTAAAAATTTCAAAAACATCACAATCAATTAAGATGGCTGTCCACACTGATTGCTCCTCATAACACTTCCATTCATATTAAGTAATGTTAGGGTGACAACAAAGCACGTTTGGATTCCAGCTGAGGGGCAACTAAATTGGAAATATTTCAATTTTGGTGTATTGGAACATACCAATGTGGTTTCAGTTCAATTCAGTTCACTCGCACAGTTGTGTCAGACTCTTTGTGACCCCATGAACTGCAGCACACCAGGCCTCCCTGTCCATCACCATCTCTTAGAGTTTATTCATGTCCATTGAGTCGGTGATGCCATCCAACCATCTCATCCTCTGTCGTCCCCTTCTCCTCCTGCCTTCAACCTTTCCCAGCATCAGGGTCTTTTCCACTGTGGTTTACAGTCACTTTTATAAATGGTTACATAATTGTCAGCATTCCTGCTATAGGAGTGACTTCCAGAAGTACTTCTACCACACACTGTGCTGACTCACCCAGCATAACACCAAAAAGCTAAAAAGATATAAATGTGTCACTGTATGAAGGTATCTCCAACATCTGGCACTGAAACTATGAGAATAGAGAAATATAACTTAATATGTACAGAACCAGAAGTTAATATATAGAAAATTCTTCCAGTTTTCAAACATCTATGATTTTAAAGGGACATTTGATTCCCATAAAATGCCTAGCCAAAACAAAAGTTACTTCTGGTTAGAAATACAATTTATCGGCAGAATGTACAATTATTAACTCACTATACTCTGTTTCTTCTTTCTATGAAAAATGCTAAAATAAAACTTATCAGAATTCCTATGTGTAGGGCACATCCTGTCACATATAAGCAGCAGATTCAGCTGTGTGTGAAGCCACATGGTTTTGCATCTGAACTATCAATTTTAAAAAATGATCAACTGTAATATGATAAAAGCTTTCTTTCTAATCTTTCCTTAGAAAATACTATAATTCATATCTTGTGTATGTATTAATATAATAAACATTCATATGAAGATATTAAAGAGCATGAATCTAAAAAGTTCATATATCTTTAATATGTAGAACCATGTCAGGAAGATATTTCATAGAAATATTGTGTTATTTTCCCAAATTTTATGAAATTTTTAGCAATCATCAACCCTTTAAATTTAGTAATGTTTTCAGATTCTTTTCCTTATTATAAGTGTTTGTTTTCATACCTAATTTTGTACTTATAATTTTGAATATTATTTTATTTTGAGAGCCTTGAAATTTGTAAAAAACTTCAAGCATCACAGAACTGGAATATGTCTCTTCATCTTCACTCTCTATTGTGGTTCATGAGTTCATTCTCTCCTGTTCAAGCCAGACAACAAACGAAATGTCTAGTTAGCAGCTCTCCTTACTCCAGTCAATCCTCCCTGCTCCCATCAGGGTTATGTCCTAAAATACAAATTCATTCATCACCATGGGTACACAGCCATGTCCTTCACAAGGTGTCAGCAACATTCCATAGTCACCAGTTGCTGGCCCCAGCTCATCTGATCCAAGCTGCTCTATCCACAGCCTTACAGGGAACTACTCACATTCCCTGATCTTCACTTTGAAGAAAGATGTTCCCCCTCTCTGTGAAGTAAAAAGTTGATTAGTTCTTCAAGGTCACCCTCAAATATCAGCCTCCTCAGTGAAGATATGCTCAACTTATCCATCACTTACATGCTCTCAAAAACATCTATTTTAATTCAACACTTTTTACTTCACATATCATTTTCTTATTGATATGTATATATCTCCTAATTAGGAAATTTTTTTGAAAGCAAGGTCTTTAAACTGTCTTAAGTAGAGCTTGATACTTGCTTAACTTAACACTCATTCATTCATTCTCCCATTAATCCATTTATCTTATCTACTGTATATGTCAGTGGGCTTCCCTGGTGGCCCAGATGGTAAGGAATCCACCTGCAATACCAGAGACCTGGGTTCGATACCTGGGTTGGGAAGATCCGCTGGAGGAGTATATGTCAATCACTCTAGTATTCTTGCCTGGAGAATCCCCATGGACAGAGGAGCCTGGTGTGCTACAGTCCATGGGGTTACAAAGATTCAGACATGGCTGAGCACCTAACCACATATACATCAGACACTCTTCTGGGCATTAGTGATAAACTTATACCTGATTCACAATAAACATTATTGGAATGAATGAGTAAATTTTCCTCTGATTTTTTCATAAAGACAACTTTACTTAGGTTCCTTTGTGTCATTATCATAGAGCTGACAATATTTTATCTTATATTCAAATCAACAGCTGTGATATAAAATTAGGACTGAACTAGGATCAAAAGACCTGGGTTTGAGTTTCTGGGCTATATTTAATGGCTGGGGATCTTAAGCATGTAAATATCTCTGGTAACAAATTTTTCTCTCTTTAAAATGAAGAAAACATTTCATACCTCACTGATATACTCTAAGAATTCAGTGCTACAACATAGGTGGAAGTGCTTTGTCAATGATTGTTTTACACAAACGTTAAGACATTATTGCTTTCACTTGAAAGGTGTTATTGCTCTTCTGTATCTGGAAATATCTTTCATTTACACTTATGACTGTAAATTCCCGTATTTATTATTTACTGCCTACCTAGAATGAAAACCACCAAATATCATTTGCCAAATTAAATGCAATAGCACTCAAGTCTCAGAGATAATAAAATTGGACTGAATCCAAGTGGGAATATGTTTTGCTAAGTCACAGTCCTAAAGTGAGTGTCAAATGAAATTATAACTTTGGATATGTGTGATATTCTAACAGACACACTGAAGTTCATTATTTATCAAATAGAAGGCAGTATTTTCTATTTTACCTCACAATTTTAGAAAGCATAACATATGTTTAATATCTTTTCTCCTTTTCTCTTTAGAACTGTTAATCTATTTTAGAACAAGACCTAAGAAGCTGAAGCCACACTGCATGATACCTCTATTCATCTAAGGTAAGGTTGGATCTGCTCCCATGACCATCTTTGAATGGTACGGTTCTACTCTGTAGTTAACAAGCTATAATCTGGTTTAATAAAGGGATTTCCCTTGAAATTTGGAATAATTTATGACTTGCTATTTATTGAGAACTAACAACCGAGAATGAGATGGCTGAATGGCATCACTGACTCGATGGACGTGAGTCTGAGTGAACTCCGGGAGTTGGTGATGGACAGGGAGGCCTGGCGTGCTGCGATTCATGGGGTCGCAAAGAGTCGGACACAACTGAGCAACTCAACTGAACTGAATCTAAAAGTTTAGAAAAAGATGTCAAGCCATATCTTCTAACCAATAAGAAGTTACTGTACATCATTGTTTAAAGCATGTGCTGTGCTGTGCTTAGTTGCTCAGTCATGTCCAACTCTTTGTGGCCCCATGGACTGCAACCTGGCTGGCTCCTCTGTCCATGGGGATTCTCTAGGCAAGAATACTGGAGTGGGCTGCCATGCCTTCCTCCAGAGATCTTCCCAACCCAGGGTTTGAAACCAGGGCTCCTGCATTGCACACAGATTCTTCATCAGCTGAGCCACCAGGGAAGCCCAAGATACTGGAGTGGGTTCCCTATCTCTTCTCCCAGGGATCTTCCCAATCTAGGAATCGAAGAGGGTCTTCTGCATTGCAGATGGATCCTTTACCAGCTGAGTTACCAGGGAAGCCTTTTTTTAAGCAAAGAAAATGTAAGTAGAATCTTGCATGGCAGAGGAATATGTATCTTTTTTTTTTTTTTTTTTTTTTTTGACTGGTACTTTTCCCTCATTCAGCTAAGAAATCTCTTTTTCTTTTAAGGAAATTGTTGAACATGTTCTCAGGCACGTCACAATGCAAGTAAACCTCACTACACATTTTTTCTGACATGGTCATGTGCCCAGAAAATGTCAATAGTCTTTATTTAGGATATTTCAAATAGGGAATTTAAAAAATAGAGTCCCTTCCTCTTTAGTTATGAAGCTAAAAATGGTGTGAACTTTGGAAGCACTGATGGCCATAATTACAGCCTAGTCAAAAATCCCCACAGAAAGGTTAAAGGCAACAAACATGCAAAGAGAAACAGAGACAAAATATTAGAGAAACTGGGAGATACTAGAAATCAAATTCTCCTAGCTAGTCAGATGGAGAAGGCAAAGACACCTCACTCCAGTACTCCTGCCTGGAAAATCCCATGTACAGAGGAGCTTGATAGGCTGCAGTCCAGGGAGTCACTAAGAATTGGGACCTGACAGAGATTTCACTTTCACTTTTCACTTTCATGCGTTGGAGAAGGAAATGGCAACCCACTCTGGTGGGTGTTCTTGCCTGGAGAATTCCATGGACAGAGAAGCCTGGTGGGCTATAGTCCACGGGGTCGCACAGAGTCGGACATGGCTGAAGCAACTTAGCAGCAGCAGCAGCTAGTCAGAAAGTAAATTTCAGAATGTGACATAATCAGATACTAACACAATGAGAACAGAGGATAAATCTGAGCAGAATAAATCAACAGAAGTTAGATACTAAGGGTAATTTAATCTCTGTCATTTCAGTTCAGTCATTCAACTGTGTCTGATTCTTTGTGATCCCATGGACTGCAGCACACTAGGCTTCCCTGTCCATCACCAACCCCTGGAGTTTACTTAAACTCACGTCCACCAAGTCGGTGCTACCATTCAACCATCTCATCCTTTGTCATCCCCTTCTCCTACCGCCTTCAATCTTCCCCAGCATCAGGGTCTTTTCATATAAGTCAGTTCTTCACAACAGGTGGACAAAATATTGGAGTTTCAGCTTCAACATCAGTCCTTACAATGAATATTCAGGGCTGATTCCTTTATAATGGACTGGTTGGATCTCCTGGAAATTCAAGGGATTCTCAAGAGTCTTCTTCAACACCACAGTTCAAAAGCATCAATTCTTTGGCACTCAGCTTTCTTTATAGTCCAACACTTACACCAATACTTGACTACTGCAAAAATCATAGCTTTGACTGGACAGACCTGTGTTGCCAAAATAATGTCTCTGCTTTTTAATAGGCTGTCTACTTGCTCATAGATTTTCTTCCAGGGAGCAAGCATCTTTGAATTTCATGGCTGCAGTCACCATCTGCAGTGATTTTGGAGCCCAAGAAAATAAAGTGTGTCACTATTTCCACTGTTTCCCCATCTATTTCCCATGAAGTTATGGGACCAGATGCCACAACCTTAGTCTTATGAATGTTGAACTTTAAGCCAACTTTTTCACTCTCTTCTTTCACTTTCATCAAGAGGTTCTTTAGTTCTTCTTCACTTTCTGCCATAAGAGTGGTGTCATCTGCATATCTGAGATTATTGATATTTCTCCCAGCAATCTTGATACCAGCTTGTGCTTCCTCCAGCCCAGCATTTCTCATGATGTACTCTGCATATAAGTTAAATAAGCAGGGCATCAGTATGTAGCCTTGATGTATTCGTTTCCATATTTGGAACCAGTCTTTTGTTCTATGTCCAGTTCTAACTATTGCTTCTTGACCTGCATACAAATTTCTCAGGAGGCAAGTCAGGTTGTCTGGTATTGCCATCACTTTAAGAATTTTCCACAGTTTGTTGTGATCCACACAGTCAAAGGCTTTGGCATAGTCGATAAAGCAGAAGTAGATGTTTTTTCTGGAACTCTCTTGCTTTTTTGAAGATCCAGCAGATGTTGGCAATGTGATTTCTTGTTCCACTACCTTTTCTAAATCCACCTTGAACATCTGGAAATTCACAGTTCACGTACTGTTGACGCTTGGTCTAGAGAATGTTGAACATTAATTTGCTAGCATGTAAGATAAGTACAATTGTGGAGTATTTGATCATTCTATGGGATTGCCTTTCTTTGGGACTGAAATGAAATCTGACCCTTTTCAGACCTGTGGACACTGCTATGTTTTCCAAATTTGCTGGTATATTGACTGAAGCATTTTCACAGCATCATCTTTTAAGAAATGAAACAGCTCAACTGGAATTCCATCACCTCCATTATCTTTGCTCATAGTGATGCTTCATAAGGCCCACTTGACTTCATATTCCAGGATGTCTGGCTCTAGGTGAGTGATCACACCATCCTGGTTACCTGGGTCATTAAGATATTTTTTTGTATAGTTCTTCTGTGTATTCTTGCCACCTCTTCTTAATATCTTCTGTTTCTATTAGGTCCATACCACTTCTGTCCTTTATTGCTCCCATCTTTACATGAAATGTTCCATTGGTATCTCTAATTTTCTTGAAGAGATCCCTAATCTTTCCCATTCTGTTGTTTTCCTTTATTTCTTTGCATTGATTACTGAGGAAGGCTTTATTATTTCTCCTTGCTATTCTTTGGAACACTGCACTCAGATACTTATATCTTTCCTTTTCTTCTTTGCTTTTCACTTCTCTTCTGTACACAGCTATTTCTAAGGCCTCCTCAGGCAACCATTTTGCTTTGTTGCACTTCTTTTTCTTGCAGATGGTCTTGATCACTGCCTTTTGTACAATGTCACGAACCTCCATCCATAGTCCTTCAGGAACTCTACCACATCTAATCCCTTGAATGCATTTCTCACTTCCACTGTATAATAGCAAGGGATTTGACTTAGGTCATACCTGAATGGTCTAATGGTTTTCCCCACTTTCTTCAATTTGAGTCTGAATTTGGCGATAAGAAGTTCGTGATCTGAGCCACAGTCAGCTCCCAGGCTTGTTTTTTTCTGACTGTATAGAGCTTCTCCATCTTTGGTTACTAAGAATAAAATCAATCTGATTTCGTTGTTGACCATCTGATGATGTCTGTGTAGAGTCTTCTCTTGTGCTATTGGAAGAGAGTGTAGTGCATTCTTTTGGCAAAACTTGTTAGTCTTTGACCTGCTTCATTTTGTGTTCCAAGGGCAAATTTGCCTGTTACTCCAGGTATCTCTTGACTTCCTACTTTTGCATTCCAGTCCACTATAACAAAAAGGATATCTTTTTTGGGTGTTAGTTCTATAAGTTCTTGTAGGTCTTCATAGAACTGTTGACCTCTTTAGATTCTAATAAATAACTGTTAGACCAGAAGATAGTTCCAAGGAAATAAAGCATATTTAGAAGATGGGGAAATTTTCTGTAATCTTGTGATGCAAAATTCAGCATATACAGGGGCACTAAGATCAACTCAGCCATCCTTAAGATCAGTTCACTCTGAATCTATCTCCTGGCATGCTTGCTAAGTCACTTCAGTTGGGTCCAACTCTAAATGATTTTGTGAACTGTAGCCCACCAGGCTCCTCTGTCCATGGGATTCTCCAGGCAAAAATACTAGAGTTGATTGCCATGGCCTCCCCCAGGGGATCTTCCCCGCCCAGTAACTGAACCAGTCTCTGTTATGTCTTCTGCATTGGAAGGTGGATTCTTTACCCCTAGTGCCACCTGGGAAACCCATGGACTGTAGGCCGCCAGGCACCTCTATCCATGGAATTCTCCATGCAAGAATACAAGGTAGCATTCTCTTCTCTAGTGAATCTTCCCAACTCAGGGATTGAACCCATATCTCTCACATTACAGGCAGATTCTTTACTGTCTCAGCCACCATGGAAGCAGCATAATCTGACAGTATCATCTACATCCCCAGTGGTGTACTCTATTGTATTCAAAATCAAACAATTTTAGTCTTTCCTCTCTAGAAGTGGTGTACATGCATACATGCCGGCTGTCATGATCCTTGACTTTGGGACAGCCAAGTATGGCCACACCTCCCCATATGGCCAATGAGATATAAGTGGATCTCCCTGGAGAGTGGGGTAGGTGGTCTGGGCTCTAGAAAAGTTTTTAATAGAGACAGCCTTGGCTCACATACCTCTTCAGTTGCTTGCTCTTTTTCCTTTCATCTTTTTCTACCTGGATAATGGATACAAAGATTAAAGACACAACAGCAGTTTTTAGACTAAGGACGGTAGTGACATATTAAACGTGGAAGAGCAGGAAGATAGGAGATTTGACCCTTGTTGTTGTCTTTGATCCATCATGTGAGCCATAGAAAACCTATCTCAGACAATTGGTTATGTAAAGTGAGTCATATCCTAGGTATTTAAGCCACTGTGCTTCTGGTGGGCTATTGCTTACAACCAGATGTACTCCTGTTATAACAAAGGGTTTAATCTCCCTGGAAGATTCATTGATCTATACAGGTCTTTCTCCATTTTTTACTCATAGCAGCTTCAGTATTAATAGATATCCCTACAAAATTCCAAGAGAAAGAAGCCTTCTGTATTCCAGGACCCATTCTCTTTTTCCTGGAACTTTTAGGTGGCAGGTGGAGGTTTATGTCTTGTTATACCTTAGAGTGGCAGATTTGGCCTTTTCTAAACTTTGTAAATGCTCATACTATGTCACCAGTTAGTGAAATATTAAGAAATAAGTATAAGATTTAAATGGACTTGCTATTATATAATGAAGAGATTTTAAGCTATTTCATCACAATGCGGAGAAATTCAATTTTCCACATCTTTAATTCTTATTATCTTGGCATATTTAAAATCTGGTAACAACTATTTCAGAATTGATTTGATTTGATAAGTCAGTGTAGGATAAAATTATTCTTAAAAGTTGACTTTGCCTTCCTTCTATTGTAATCAATCTAATATCAAGTATGATTAGAGTCTAAAGATGACATGACATTTTCAAAATAAATTATAATTTCCTTTTAGAGTGAAATAATTTCTAGGTCAAGTAATAATTACATAAAGTTTGTTTTTCTTTGTTTTAATTTTTAAAAAACCATGTATCATAAGGAAATTTTGGAATAATTTTTTCCTCTGTCAGGTATTTTTTAAAATGTGTATGTCACCTTAGTCATTCAATCAGAGTTATTCTGACATTAATTTATTTTTGAGGTACTCCCATGGCTTTCTTTAACTTTTATTTATCTTTACTATTTATATACACTAATGAGCATGGAATTATATAGATTTTGAACTAGTTCATTTTTTTAAATGCAAGTAGAGTTGACTTACAATATTATATTAGTTCCAACCGCACAGCATAGTTTTGTTGTTGTTTTTTTTTTTAGATTTTATAGATTATAATCCCATTTCAGAGAAGGCAGTGGCACCCCTACTCCAGTACTCTTGCCTGGAAATTCCCATGGATGGAGGAGCCTAATGGGCTGCAGTCCATGAGGTCCCTAAGGGTCGGGCACGACTGAGCGACTTTCCCTTTCACTTTTCACTTTCATGCATTGGAGAAGGAAATGGCAATCCACTCCAGTCTTCTTGCCTGGAGAATCCCAGGGACAGGGGAGCCTGGTGGGCTGCCGTCTATGGGGTCGCACAGAGTCGGACATGACTGAAGAGACTTAGCAGCAGCAGCAGCATCCTCCATTAGGTTATTAGAAAATTTTGGCTATATTTCCTGTGACATACATTATGTCCTTATGACATTTATTTTATACCTGAAAGTTTGTACCTCTTAATCCTCTTTATCTTGCTTCTCTGCCCATTCCTGTCTCTTCTGGTAACCACTAGTTTGTTCATTATATCAATGAGTCTGGTCCTGTTTTATATGCTTTATTTTTTAGATTCCACAAGTAAGTGAAAATACAGAATTTGTTTCTCTCTGTCTGACTTACTTCAGTAAGCATAATATCCTCCAGGTCTACTCACATTGTTGCAAATGGCAAATTTCCATTCTTTTTATGGCTGCGTAGTATTTTATTATGCACATATACCACATCTTGCCAGGAGAAATATCAATAACCTCAGATATGCAGATGACACCACTGTCATGGCAGAACGTGAAGAGGACCTAAAAAGCCTCTTGATGAAGGTGAAAGAGGAGAGTGAAAAAGCTGGCTTAAAGCTCAACATTCAGAAATAAAGATCATGGCATCTGGTCCCATCACTTCATGGGAAATAGATGGGGAAACTGGAAAAAGTGTCAGACTTTATTTTGGGGGGCTCCAAAATCACTGCAAATGGTGACTGCAGCCATGAAATTAAAAGACGCTTACTCCTTGGAAGGAAAGTTATGACCAACTTAGATAGTATATTCAAAAGCAGAGACATTACTTTGCCAACAAAGGTTCGTTTAGTCAAGGTATGGTTTTTCCAGTGGTCCTGTATGGATGCGAGAGTTGAACTATAAAGAAAGTGAGTGCCAAAGAATTGATGCTTTTGAACTGTGGCATTGGAGAAGCCTCTTGAGAGTATTTTGGACTGCAAGGAGATACAACCAGTTCATCCTAAAGGAGATCAGCCCTGGGTGTCCTTTGGAAGGAATGATGCTGAAGCTGAAACTCCAGCACTTTGGCCACCTCATGCGAAGGGTTGACTCATTGGAAAAGACTCTGATGCTGGAAGGGATTGGGGGCAGGAGGCAAAGGGGAACGACAGAGGATGAGATGGCTGGATGGCATCACTGACTCGATGGACCTGAGTTTGAGTGAACTCCAGGAGATGGTGACAGACAGAGAGGCCTGGCATGTTGCGACTCATGGGGTCTCAAAGAGTCGGACACGACTGAGCTACTGAACTGAACTGAACTGAACTGGGCTTCTCAGATGGCTCAGTGGTAAAGAATTCCCCTGCCAACATGGGAGATGCAGGAGACACAGTTTCAATCACTGGGTCAGGAAGATCCCCTGGAAAAGGGAATGACAACCCACTCCAGTATTCTTGCCTGGAAAATCCCAAGAACAGAGGACACTGGCAGGCTACAATCCATAGGGTTGCAAAGACTCTGATATGACTGAGTAACTGATCATGTATACCACATCTTATGTTTCCATTCATCTATGGATATATATGGGCACTTAGGTTGCTTCCATATCTTGGCTTTTGTAAATGATGCTGCCATAAACATAGGGGTGCAAATATCTTTTGAGAAGAGTATATTCAGATATATTCCCAGAAGTGGAATTGCCGAATCATATAGTACTTTTATTTTTAATTTTCTAAGGCTCCTTCATACTCTTTTCCATAATGATTGTACCAGTTTACAGTCTTGTCAACAGTATAGCAGAGCTCCCTTTTTCAACATCCTCATCTTAATTTGTATCACTTGTCTTTTTATGATGGCCTTTCTAATAGGCATGAAGTAATATCTCATTGCAATTTTGATTTGTTTGTCCCTCTTGATTAATATGTTGAACATCTTTTCATGTTCTTATTGGCCATCGGTATGTCTTATTTGGCAAAATTCTATGCAGGTTTTCTGCCCATTTTCTAATTGGGTTATTTGTTTTGTTGATATTAAGTTATATGAGTTCTTCGTATGCTTTGGATACTAATCTCTTAACAGACATATCATTACAAATAATTTTGACGCAGTAAACTGCCTTTTTGTTTTGTTGACAGTTTCCTTCATTGTGCAAAAGCTTTTACATTCCATTAAGTCCTCTTGGCTTCTTTTTGCCTTTGTTCCTCTTGCCTGAAAAGACGGACCCCAAAAAATAGATTGCTAAGACCAATGTCAAAGAACATAAAGCTTATATTTTCTTCTAGGAGTTTTATGATTTTCAGTCTTACATTTAGATCGTTAATCTATTTTGAGTTTATTTTTGTGTATGGTGAGAGAAAATATTTTTACTTCATTGTTTCACGTGAAGATGTTCAGCTTTCCCAGTGCCATTTGTGAAAGAGACTATCTTTTCTCCATTGGATATCCTTGCCTCCTTTGCTGTAGACTAATTGAGCAAATGTGAGTGGGTTAATTCTGAGCTCTACACTGTGTTCCATTCATCCGTGTGTCTCTTTCAATGCCCATATCTTATTCTTTTGATTACTGTAGACTTGCAGTATAGCTGGAAGTCAGGGAGTGTGACTGATTTTTAATATTAGTAGCTCAAATTTCACTTTTATGTCAAAACAGGGTAAATTTTGTGTTCAGTTCACTTCAGTCACTCAGTCGTGTCCTACTCTTTGACCTCATGAACCGCAGCACACGAGGCCTCCCTGTCCCTCACCAACAGCCAGATTTTACACAAACCTGTGTCCATTGAGTCCATGAAGCCATCCAACCAGCTCATCCTCTGTCAGTACCTTCTCCTCCTAACCTGAAAATTTCCCAGCATCAGGGTCTTTTCAAGTGAGTCAGCTCTTCCCATCAGGTGGCCAGAGTATTGGAGTTCCACCTTCAACATTAGTCCTTCCAATGAACACCCAGAACTAATTTCCTTTAGGATGGTCTGGTTGAATCTCCTTGCAGTCCAAGGAACTCTCAAGAGTCTTCTCTACCACCACAGTTCAAAAAGATCCATTCTTCAGTACTCAGCTTTCTTTATACTCCAAATCTTACATCCATCCATACATGACTACTGGAAAAACCATAGACTTGACTAGATGGACATTTGTTGATAAAGTAGTCTCTGCTTTTTAATATGCTGTCTATGTTGGTCATAACTTTCCTTCCAAGGAGTAAGCATCTTTTAATTTCATGGCTGAAATCAACATCTGCAGTGATTTTGGAGCCCCCAAAAGTCTGACACTGTTTCCACTGTTTCCCCATCTATTTGCCATGAACTGATGGGACCAGATGCCATTATCTTCGTTTTCTGAATGTTGAGCTTTAAGCCAACTTTTTCACTCTCCTCTTTCATTTTCATCAAGAGGCTTTTTAGTTCCTCTTCACTTTTTGCCATAAGGGTGGTGTCATCTGCACATCTGAGGTTATTGATATTTCTCCTGGCAATCTTGATTCCAGCTTGTGCTGGAATAATATACAGCCTTGATGTACTCCTTTCCCTAATTGGAACTAGTCTGTTGTTCCATGTCCAATTCTAGCTGTTGCTTCATAACCTACACATGGATTTCTCAAGAGGCAGGTCAGGTGGTCTGGTATTCCCATCTCCCTCAGAATTTTCCAAAGTTTATTGTGATCCACACAGTCAAAGACTTTGGCATAGTCAGTAAAGCAGAAATGAATTTTTTTTGGAACTCTCTTGCTTTTTCAATGATCCAGTNGGATTTCTCAAGAGGCAGGTCAGGTGGTCTGGTATTCCCATCTCCCTCAGAATTTTCCAAAGTTTATTGTGATCCACACAGTCAAAGACTTTGGCATAGTCAGTAAAGCAGAAATGAATTTTTTTTGGAACTCTCTTGCTTTTTCAATGATCCAGTGGATGTTGGCAATTTGATCTCTGGTTCCTCTGCCTTTTCTAAAACCAGCTTGAACATCAGGAAGTTCACAGTTCATGTATTGCTGAAGCCTGGCTTGGAGAATTTTGAGCATTAATTTACTAGCGTCTGAGATGAGTGCAATTGTGCAGTACTTTGAGCATTCTTTGACATTTCCTTTCTTTGGGATTGGAATGAAATCTGACCTTTTCCAGTCCTGTGGCTACTGCTAAGTTTTTTGCTGACATGTTGAGTGTAGCACTTTCACAGCATCATCTTTTAGAATTTGAAATAGCTCAACTGGAATTCCATCACCTCCACTAGCTTTGTTCATAGTGTTGCTTCCTATGATTCACTTGACTTTACATTCCAGGTTGTCTGGCTCTAGGTGAGTGTGAATGATCACACCATTATGATTATCTGGGTCATTAAGATCTTTTTTGTACAGTTCTTCTGTATATTCTTGCCACCTCTTAATATCTTCTGCTTCTGTTAGGTCCATACCATTTCTGCCCTTTATTGAGCCCATTTTGCATGAAATGTTCCCTTGGTATCTCTAATTTTCTTGAGGTGATCTCTAGTCTTTCCCATTCTATTGTTTTCTTCCATTTCTTTGCATTGACCATTGAGAAAGGCTTTCTTATCTCTTCTTGCTATTCTTTGAAACTCTGCATTCAAATAGGTATATGTTGCCTTTTCTCTTTTGCTTTTTGCTTCTCTTCTTTTCACAGCTATTTGTAAGGCCTCCTCAGACAGCCATGTTGCTTTTTTGCATTTTTTTCTTCTTGGGAATGGTCTTGATCCCTTCTCATGTACAATGTCATGAACCTGTATCCATATTTCATCAGGCACTGTCTATCAGATCTACTGCCTTAAATCTATTTCTCACTTCCACTGTAAAATCATATGGGATTTGATTTATCTCATACCTGAATGGTCTGGTGGTTTCCCCCACTTTCCCAATTTTGTGACCCTTCCAATTATTCATTTGTTGAAATTCTAAATCTCCAGTGAGATGGTATTAGGAGGTGGGCCTTTGGCAGGTAATTAGGTCATGAGGGCAACATTCTCACGAATAGGATTAGTGGCCTTATAAAAGAGATCCAGAGAGCACTCTAGTGCTTTCCCCAGGTATGTGGATACACAATGAAAAGTCCATAGTCTGCACATCAGAAAAAGGAGTTCACCAGAACCCACAATATTAAAACCTTGATTTTCCTGCCTCCAAAACCATGAAAAAATATATTTCTGTTGTTTATAAGCCACCACTGAATGGTACTCTGTTATAGCAGCCTGATCTAAGGTACCTATAAAATTAAAATGACCTATAATGAACTCCTTACTCCTCAGCATTCTCAAAATAATAGTATATGACTAGCTCCATAGGGAGAAAATCATATGGCATTTACCCAAGTGTATGATATGGCCTGAATTTATATAACTCACCTTTCTCTATGACTGATCTCAATATCTAAAATACTACGCCAGAAACAAAATTGCGATACATTTTATGTCATTTCCTCTTCCCAATTCTAAACACTGTATCTCTGTATAGGCTTTACTGGTTATATGAATTCACAGATTTATATGGAAACTGGTGTTTTTGCTCTTATCTTATTTTCCAAGTAGTCTATCAAATTCCTGCCTTACTCCCAAAGCCAACTCAATTGCCACAGTGTTAATTTAATGTACATATATAAAAAGAGAAATATTCATTGCTTCAGTAACTTTTAAAACATTTCTGAGTATATCATTTACCCATTGTAATGGGATAATGTGTTTACATTTGTTGTTGTTCAGTTGCTAAGTTGTGTCGGACTCTTTAGGACCCCATGGACTGCAGCACACCAGGCCTTTCTGTCCTTCAGTGTCTCCCAGACTTTGCTCAGTGTGTTTGAATGTCTGTTCCCTAATTAGATGATGATGTTTCTGCTCACCGCAGAAATTTATCTGGCAAACAAAAGGTTTTCAGTAAATATATTTTGATTGAATTTGATATAATAAATGTGAGGGCTATAAATAAGTTTTCTGCTTCCTTTACAGTGCTATAAGACTGCTAATAGTACTCAGAACATATTTAGCAAATGCTGAAAAAAAAACAGAAAATGAGGCAAGATGATATATGGCCTTAAAAATGCCTAGGCATTACTCTTTCTTTTTCACAAGAGTACATTCTTCCTTAATTTTCCTACTATTTACAACTGAAATCTTGGACAAAATAAATATCTGAAGAATCTGAAATCAGGGAAAAGAACTATCTAGGGATTTTGTGACTTGAGGAATACGACCTAGAAGTGAACTCTAAATGTTTTATTTGTTTTTGACTCCAATATATCCTAGTCTGTACTAGGGAAGCCTATTAACTGGAAATGTCAATGGTTACATACTTAAAAAAAAAAAAAAAAGATGGAGTAAAATAGTCTCCTTACACAGAGACTGGGAAAAGTTATCTCCTGCAAGACAACTGTTTTGACCTTCCTCCAGATCTATAATAACAAAATAAAAGGTGTGCCTCACTGTTTCACTGTAGTTTGCTCTGGGGACTGTGGACAGAACCCTGTCTTCCCTCCCAGCCCTACGTTTATGAGGGAATGTGCCCTCCTCCTCCTCCCACCATGCACTAGAGAGGCCGTGTGTCAGAGCCCTGGCAGTCACCCCCACACTACACTACATGAGCACAGGCGCATCCCCCTAGCTCCACACTCAACCCTGTGCTATGGAAACTGTGGAGTTAGCTGTGAGGACAATCCCAATGTTATGCTAAGGGAGCATCAGCAAAGAAGAAGCACTCTTTTACCTCTCTATCATGTACTGTGGAGACTGTACAATGGATCCTTGCTTACTATACTAAGCTTGTTCTAACTGAATGACAGCAAAAATGAAGCACTTAACCTCCACCCAATTAAAGCATGAAAGGTATGCTTAGCAATAGAAGGGTACTTCAGAAAAGTATTCCATGCATGAAATCTAGGCAGACTCTAGAGAGGTCTATGCTTCAGAATGGTCTGCACACGCACATTCATGCACATGAACAGAACACACCAGAATAGCACTGCAAAGGCTTTGAATTCTCAACATTTAAACTCCAACCCCCCAAAGTGGGCCATCGCATGCATTCGGAACTTTAGCAGGTAGATCACCAACTAAAACATAAGAGGCAAGCATAGCTAGTTCTATAAGACAATATTTCTGGAATATATTCCATAATTATTTACCATAATAAGAACCAGACACACCAGTCTGAATAAGAAAAGAAAATCAACAGATAGAAAAATCAAGATATGTCAAAGACGTAATTATCTGGCAATGGTTATTAGTTCATTTCAGTTCAGTCGCTCAGTCGTGTCCGACTCTTTGCGACCCATGAATGGCAGCATGCCAGGCCTCCCTGTCCATCACCATCTCCCGGAGTTCACTCAGACTCACATCCATTGAGTCAGTGATGCCATCCAGCCATCTCATCCTCGGTCATCTCCTTCTCCCCCTGCCCCCAGTCCCTCCCAGCATCAGAGTCTTTTCCAATGAGTCAACTCTTCACCTGAGGTCGCCAAAGTACTGGAGTTTCAGCTTTAGCATCATTCCCTCCAAAGAAATCCCAGGGCTCATCTCCTTCAGAATGGACTGGTTGGATCTCCTTGCAGTCCAAGGGACTCTCAAGAGTCTTCTCCAACACCACGGTTCAAAAGCATCGATTCTTCAGTGCTCAGCTTTCTTCGCAGTCCAACTCTCACATCCATACCCACAAAAAATACTCTGACAAGGTATTAGAAGCTCTTGAGTAAAATAAAAACAGAAATTTTGAAATAAATAGAAGATATAAAGAAAAACTCAAGTTTTAGAACTGAAAAATATGGTAAGCAAAATCAAAAGATAGGTTCAATAGCAGAACAAATATGACAGAGGAAGTAATGAGTTAATTGGAAGACAGATCCAGACATTATAGAGTTTGAACAACAAGAAAAGAAAATCCTCAAAAACCATAAACTATCAAAACATCCAACAGAAAACAGAAAACTTGAATGGTCTTTAACAAACTTGGATTTCTAGATAAAATCTTCTGATAGATACCTACCTATAAATATATATGTCAACCATCTCCCAATATATATACTGATATATGTGTCAACATACAGATATGGATAGGTGTAGATATAAACATATATATCAACAATCTCCCTCATGAAGAACTTCCCTGGTGGCTCAGACAGTCAAGAATCTGCCTGCAAAACAGGAGAACCCAGGTTCAGTCCCTGGATCTGGTTGGATCCCTGGGTCAGGAAGATCCCCTAGAGAAGGTAATGGCTACCCACTCTGGTATTCTTGCCTGGAGAATTCCAGGGACAGAGGAGCTTGGCAGACTATAGTCCACGGGGTCACAGAGTTGGACACAACTGAGCAGCTTTTTCTTTTTCCCTCATGAAAATATTTGCAAAAACTCCAATAAAAATATTAGCAAATATAATCTAGAAATATATGAAAAGAATTATGCACTATGATCAAGTAGGTTGATTCCAGGAATGCAAAGCTGATTCAGTATTTGAAAATCAACGTAACTCACCATATTAGCAGCATAAAAATGAAAAGACACTTGCCAAAATGCAATATCTATTCATGTAAAAACTANAAATATTTGCAAAAACTCCAATAAAAATATTAGCAAATAGAATCTAGAAATATATGAAAAGAATTATGCACTATGATCAAGTAGGTTGATTCCAGGAATGCAAAGCTGATTCAGTATTTGAAAATCAACGTAACTCACCATATTAGCAGCATAAAAATGAAAAGACACTTGCCAAAATGCAATATCTATTCATGTAAAAACTATCAGCAAACTTAGATAGAATTTCATCAGTCTAATAAAGAATATCTATTTACAGTTAACATCACACTTACTGATGTGAGACTAAATGTTTTCCACTGAAAACTAAGAATCAAGCAAAGATACTATATACTGTCACTCCTTTCCAATATAACATTGGAAGTCTAACAAGGAAATGAGGCCAAAAAAGGAAATTAAAGACATATGGATTGGAAAAGGAAGAAATATAATTGTCCCTCTTCCTGGATGTTATGATTCTCTACATATAAAATCCCAAAAACTCCATTAAGAAAAATTTTCTAGACCTAATATGTAAGCAAAGCTAGTTCAAACAATATAAGACCATGACACAAAAATCAAACATATTTCAGTGTGTGTGTGTGTGTGTGTGTGCGTATGTAATGAACAATTTGCAAAGAAACAGAAGAAAGCAATAGAATAGGAAAGACTAGAGATCTCTCCAAGAAAATTAGAGATGCCAAGGAAAAATTTAATACAAAGATGGGCTCAAAGATGGACAGAAATGGTATGGACCTAACAGAAGCAGAAGATATTAAGAAGAGGTGGCAAGAATACACAGAAGAACTGTATAAAAAAAGATCTTCATAACCCAGATAATCACAATGGTGTGATCANACAGTGGAAACAGTGTCAGACTTTATTTTTCTGGGCTCCAAAATCACTGCAGATGGTGACTGCATCCACAAAATTCAAAGACTTTGCTCCTTGGAAGAAAAGTTATGACCAACTTACACAGCAGAGACATCACTTTGCTAACAAAGGTCCGTCTAGTCAAGGCTATAGTTTTCTCACATATGTATATATGTGAGAGTTGGACTATTAAGAAAGCTGAATGCCAGAGAATTGATGCTTTTGAACTGTGGTTTTGGAAAAGAGAGCCCCTTGAATAGCAAGGAGATCCAACCAGTCCATCCTAAAGGTAATCAGTCCTGAATATTCATTGGTAAGACTGATGTTGAAGCTGTAACTCCAATACTTTGACCACCTTATATGAAGAACTGACTCTTTGAAAAAGACCTTGATGCTGGGAAAGACTGAAGGTGGGAGGAGAAGGGGACAACAGAGGAGACTGGTTGGATGACATCACCGACTTGATAGACATGAGTTTAAGTAAGCTCCAGGAGTTGGGGATGGACAGGGAGGCCTGGTGTGCTGCAGTCCATGGGGTCGCAAAAGGTTATACATGACTGAGCAACTGAACCATATTGAACTGAATGAACAATTTGAATTTAAAGTGTAAAAATTACTATGACAATACCTTCCCCAAAATGAATCACTGAAGTATAAATCTTCTAAATCCAGCTAAAATAATTTTTAAAATGAAAAATAAAATTATAAAACTTGCTTACCATATTTTAAGACTTTCTATGTACTTTACAGTAAGTATAACAGGGGTATGGGTAGAGGAACTGACACTAATACCAGTTGAGCAGGACAGAATCCATTAATCAACTCTCACAAGTACTGCCAGCTTATTTTTGACAAAGAGGCAAAAGCAGTTCAATGGAGCTAAGACAGTTTTTCCAACAAATGGAATAACTGGACACTGCTAGGTAGAATATAAGCCTCAACTTAAACATCAAAACCTATATAAAATATTAACTCAAAATGGATTACCGAGATAAATATAAAACCTAAATCTATATAATTTCAGAATAAAACATAGGAAGAAATGCTATTTTTCTATTTTGGGTTAGGCAATGAGTTCTTAGAAAAGGCAATGAATATATGATTCACACACACACAATGAATATATGATTCATACATAAAAAATATTGATTAATCAAACTGTATTAAAATTAAAACACTTTTGCTCTGCAGAAGATGATTAAGAGGTTGAAAAGACAGCCAAAGCCAGGAGAAAAGAGTGCATGTTGCTTATGTTGTTCAGGGTCTGTGTCTGGAGTATATAAAGAACTCTCTAAACTCAACCAGAAAAACAAACTTTAATTGAAAAATGGGCAATATTTTGGAATAGACACTTCATCAAAGAGAATATATGAATGGCAAAAGAAATCACATGAAAAGAAATATATTAGCCATTAAAGAAATATAAGTTAAAACCATGATGGGACATCACTTTGCATGCTTTAGAATGGCTAAGTAAATAAAAACAAGAACAGAATCATGATCGCCAGGGTTAGGATTGGTGAGGAGGATGTGACAAGGAAGAGAGAGCACAAAATAATTTCTTTGAGATTATGGAACCTTTCAGTACTCAATTTGTGATGGCAGCTATATGAATCCATATCTGTGATTGTTCGTAGAACTAAACCCAAAAAAACTACATGTAAGAATGTGAAATTCAAATAATTCCTGATTTTGATGTTGGCATGGGTCAGGAAGATCCACTGGAGAAGGGATAGGCTACCCACTCCAGTATGCTTGGGCTTCCCTTGTGGCTCAGCTGGTAAACAATCCACCTGCAATATGGGAGGCCTGGGTTTGATCCCTGGGTTGGAAAGATCCCCTGGAGAAGGGAAAGGCTACCCACTCCAGTATTCTGGCCAGAGAATCCCAAGGGGTCACATAGAGTGGGACACAACTGAGCAACTTTCACTTCACTTGGAATTTCATAAGATGTTATCATTAAGGGAATCTGGCTGGAGAGTGCACAGGAACTATCTGTATATTCCTGAAGCTTTTGTTTGTGTCTAAGAACTATTTCAAAATTAAAGTTTAAAATATTGACTCAATATAGAAAATAAAGTGGTATTTGGTGTGAATTCCTAACTCTGAAGTCTTTTTTCTGCTCCTACCCTATGTCATCTGTTGCCTAACAGCCTCATTCCTTATTGAGAAGCATTACAAATGGAAAAGTGCCACTGAATTACTTCCCACTGACTGTAAAGCAATCACATTACTGCTTGGCAACCAGCCCAGGGTGATGGACAAGCAGTTACTGAGAAAAAAGCTCAAGTGAAGCCTTTATTTGAAATTTGCCCCAAAACAGAAGGATGTTCATCAACTCAGGATGTTATCATGCATCATTTGACAGACTCTAAGTATGTAAATAATTTTGCTGAACTTAATATATGAGATTTGCTGTCAAGCTTCCAGGAAAAGTATTAAAACAATAATACTCTGGAGCATTTGATTCATATTTAATCAACATACTATAAACAGGTCAAATTTAAACAAACACTATAATATCATTCACTAAGCAAGCAACTGATTTATTTCAACCAAGGAACTGATTATATTTGGTAGGAGTATATTCTAACCATGATAAGTAAAACTCTGAATATTGCTGTATAAATAAACCAAATGAAAGACATAAAATGTCACATTTAATAAATAGGTGTTTCCTTCTAATTTAGTAAACCTGAAGCAGATGGTTTCATATTCCTGCAAATTCTAGATTAATCTGTTTATGTTCGCATCAGATTAACTTTTCTATTAACTTTTTATATTCAAAAGTTTCCAAAATTTGAGTGGTGACACAATTTTTTAGAATAAGCAGCACCTGGGACGAAGTGATGAAAATAAACTTATTTCTGTGAAGGACTTAGAATTCTCATGTAGAATACTGACAACATCAACATTGCCTGAGCCCCATTTCCCTAGAAAACAGCGATTGTTAAGAAATCTCTGCCCACTTCCATGTTTTGAAACCTTCCTGCCATTTTATATTCCAGGGAAGTTTACCATAAAGAACCACATTTCCCCACAAAAACTGACAATATTCACTGTCTAGTCTTTTACTCCCCACTCCAGTACTCTTGCCTGGAAAATCCCATGGATGGAGGAGTCTGGTAGGCCGCAGTTCATGGGGTTGCTCAGAGTCAGACAGAACTGAATGACTTCATGTTCACTTTTCACCTTCATGCATTGGAAAGGAAATGGCAACCACTCCAGTGTTCTTGCCTGGAGAATCCCAGGGACAGCAGAGTCTGGTGGGCTGCTGTCTATGGGGTCGCACAGAGTCGGACACAACTGAAGTGACTTAGCAGCAGCAGCAGTCTTTTACTGACTCCCATAAGATTTGCAGATGACTCATGGATATTTGTGATAAGACTAAATGCAAACCCTCTGAATTTTTATTCTTTGCCTCAAGAATTTAGGTATATTAGAACTGTTTGTCCCTCTCTGAAGAGCTAGACACAGAGGTAAATGTAACCCACTCTGCTGACAGAGATTTCCCCTAACTGTAAAATGATTAGAACTCTAAATCACTCCACCTGTAAATTACCTTCTTCCTATAAAAGTCTAAGCCAAAATCATATTCTACAACATTCCNAACGCAAACCCTCTGAATTTTTATTCTTTGCCTCAAGAATTTAGGTATATTAGAACTGTTTGTCCCTCTCTGAAGAGCTAGACACAGAGGTAAATGTAACCCACTCTGCTGACAGAGATTTCCCCTAACTGTAAAATGATTAGAACTCTAAATCACTCCACCTGTAAATTACCTTCTTCCTATAAAAGTCTAAGCCAAAATCATATTCTACAACATTCCGTAATCTTCAAATCTGTAATGCTCTTCCTCTTACATTCAGTTCAGTTGAGTTCAGTGACTCAGTCATGTCCAACTCTTTGCAACCCCATGAATCGCAGAACACCAGGCCTCCCTGTCCATCACCAACTCCCAGAGTCCACCCAAACCCATGTGCATCAAGTCGGTGATGCCATCCAGCCATCTCGTCCTCTGCCATCCCCTTCTCCTCCTGCCCCTAATCCCTCCCAGCATCAAGGTCTTTTCCAATGAGTCAACTCTTCGC
>SJYA01005231.1:0-26513 GCA_006410615.1 Neotragus moschatus
GAGCCACAGTCAGCTCCTGGTCTTGTTTTTGCTGACTGTATAGAGCTTCTCTATCTTTGGCTACAAAGATTATCATCAGCCTGATTTCGGTGTTGACTATCTGGTAATGTCCATGTGTAGTCTTCTCTTGTATTGTTGGAAAAGGGTGTTTGCTATGACCAGCGCATTTTCTTGGCAAAACTCTATTAACCTTTGCCCTGCTTCATTCCGTACTCCAAGGGCAAATTTGCCTGTTACTCCAGGTGTTTCTTGACTTCCTGCTTTTGCATTCCAGTCCCCTATAATGAAAAGGACATCGTTTTGGAGTGTTAGTTCTAAAAGGTCTTGTAGGTCTTCATAGAACTGTTCAACATCAGCTTCTTCAACTTTACTGGTGGGGCATAGGCTTCAGTTACTGTGGTATTGAATGGTTTGCCTTGGAAATGAACAGAGATCAATCCGTCTTTTTTTGAGATTGTATCCAAGTCCTGCATTTCAGACTCTTTTGTTGACCACGATGGCTACTCCATTTCTTCTAAGGGATTCCTGCCCTCAGTTGTAGATATAATGGTCCTCTGAGTTAAATTCATCCATTCCAATCCATTGTAGTTCGCTGATTCCTAGAATGTCGACGGTCACTCTTGCCATCTCCTGTTTGATCACTTCCAATTTGCCTTGATTCATGAACCTGACATACCGGGTTCCTGCACAATATTGCTCTTTAAAGCATCGGCCCTTGCTTCTATCACCAGTCACATCCACAGCTGGGTATTGTTTATGTTTTGGCTCCATTCCTTCATTCTTTCTGGAGTTTTTACTCCACTGATCAGCAGTAGCATATTGGGCATCTACCGACCCAGGGAGTTCCTCTTTCAGTATCCTATCATTTTGCCATTTCATACTGTTCATCGGGTTTTCAAGGCAAAAATACTGAAGTGGTTTGCCATTCCCTTCTTCAGTGGACCTCATTCTGTCAGAGCCCTCCACCATGACCCATCCGTCTTGGGTGGGTACTAAACACCGAAAAGACTTGCGAACAGAGGAGGCCAGCCTAAGCAAAAAAAAAAAAAAAAAAAGAAAGAAAGAAAAAAAAAAGAGTAAGGAACCATCCTGGAATGTGCAGGTGCAACATATTAAAATCCTACAGTTAAGCTGAGACTGCACTTGAGGGGCAATTGTAGACTTTGATAACAAGTGCAAGCCAGACCAAGCAATTATCTGGCACTGAACTGAGCCCACAATATATATATTTTAATTGTTGTGTTTGATTTTTTTAATTGTAATTTTGAAAGTCTAAGCTCTGTGACAGGTTTTTATTTTTTTCTTTTTGATACATGTTGTTAATTTTATACCTTTAAGAGTGTAGTTTTTGGTATCTGTTTTCACTTAGGAATTTAATTGCTGCTTTGATTGCTCTCTTCCCTTTAGACTCTCTCTTTTCTCCTCCCAATCACCTCTACCTCCCACCTCCCTCTTCTCTTTCCTATATAACTCTGTGAGTCTCTTTGGGTGCTCCTGGCTGTGGAGAGTTGTTTCACCATTAACCTAGGGGTTTTGTCTTCTGTGCTGTGTGGACAGAAAAGTCTTGATGTTACTGTAAGAGGGGGACCGAAACCCAGAGTCAGGAGACTCAACTCCAGAAGTTTGGATCATTATAGAACTCCTGACCTTATGGGACATTAAGAGATAAAAGCCCACCCCAAAGCCTCCATACTTACTATGAGACCAAGCTCCACCCAAGAGTGAGCAAGTTCCAGTGCAAGACACCACATCTAATAATCCAGCAAAACAGGAACACAACCCTGAACATAAGAAGACAGTTAAAACCATACTGACTGCTTGCGGTGAATGATGGTGTTTGTGATCGTGATCTCCAAAGAAGATTTAGCTTCAGGACCAGGGACAAGGCTTGATCGCTCAAGAGTTGTGTGTAGCAGAGATTTATCAAACTATAAAATGGGACACAGAAAGCCTCTGAGATAGACACCAGAGGGGCGATGGGGATGCCCCACTCGCTACTCTTCACAAGGGAGCTGTATACTTCTTCAATTCCTTATTACAGTAAATCAAAAGAATGTCTCAAGTTTGTAAAGGTCTTGCCAAACTCTCGTGATTGACATTTTAAGATAACAGGATTAGGACTACCAATAGAAAGATCTTACCAGTCCCCACTGACAGCACCCTTATGGCAAAAGTGAAGAACTAAAGAGCCTCATGATGAAAGTGAATGAGGAGAGTGAACAAGTTGTCTTAAAGCTCAACACTCAGAAAACTAAGATCATGGCAACTGGTCCCATCACTTCATGTCAAATAGATGGGGAAACAGTGGAAATGGTGACAGACTTTAGTTCTGGGGGCTCCAAGATCACTGCAGATGGTGATTGCAACAGATGGTGATTGCAACAAAGAAATTAAAAGATGCTTACTGCTTGGGAGAAAAGTTAGGACCAACCTAGACAGCATATTAAAGAGCAGAGACATTACTTTGCCAGCAAAAGTACATCTTGTCAAAGCTATGGTTTTTGCAGTAGTCATATATGTATGAATGTGAGAATTGGACAATAAAGAAAGCTGAGTGCTGAAGAATTGATCCTTTTGAACTTGATGATGGAGAAGAGTCATGAGAGTCCCTTGGACTGTAAGGGGATCCAACCAGTCCATCCTAAAGGAAATCAGTCCTGAATATTCATTGGAAGGACTGATGTTGGAGCTGAAATTACAATACTGTGGCCACCTGGTGTGAATAACTGAATCCTTGGAAAAGACCCTGATGCTGGGAAAGATTTAAGGTGGAAGGAGAAGGGGATGACAGAGGATGAGATGGTTGGATGGCATCACTGACTCAATGGACATGAGTTTGGGTAAAGTCCAAGAGTTGTTGATGGACAGGGAGGCCTGGGGTGCTGCAGTGCATGGACTTGCAAAGAGACAGACAAGACTCAGTGACTGAACTGACTGACTGTTCATAGGGTTCTCAAGGGAAGAATATGGATGCAGATTGCCATTCTCTTCTCCAGTGGGCCTTGTTTTGTCAGAACTCTCCAACATGACCAGTCCATCTTGGGTGGCCCTATAGGACATGTCTCATACTTTCATTGAGTTAGATAAGACTGTGGTCCCTGAGATCAGTTAGATTAGTTTTCTGTGATTTGGTTTTTAGTCTGTCTCCCTCTGAAAGATAAGGATAAGAGGCTTATGAAAGCTTCCTGGTGAGAGAGACTGACTGACGGAGAAACTGGGCCTTGTTCTGATGGGCAGGGCCATGCTTGGTAAATCTGTAATCCAATTTTCTGTTCATGGGTGAGGCTGTGTTCCCTCCTTGTTATTTGACCTGATACAAAACTATGGTGGAGATAATGAAGATAATAGGGACCTCCTTCAAAAAGTTCTGTGCATGTGCTGCCACACTCAGTGCCTCTAAATCTTCAGCCAGCCACTGCCTACCCATGTTCCTGCCAGAGAATCCCAGACACTCACAGGCAAGTCTGAGTCAGTCTCTCATGGGGTCAATGCTTCTTTCTCCTGGGTCCTGATGTGCACAAGACTTTGTTTGTGCCTTCAAGAGTATGTTTCCCTAGTCCTGTGTAAGTTCTGTAATCAAATCCCACTGTCCTTAAAAGTCAAATTCCCAGGTTAGGGAATCTGTTGTAGGTCCCAGAACTTTCTTATCATTGTGAGAATTTATTTGATAATTGTTCTTCAGTTTGTGGGTTATCTACTGGTGGCTTTGTGGTGGGATTAATGTCAACCTCCTCCAAGAGGGCTATGCCACACACTGTGAGACCCAGGTCTGTTACACCCAGAGCCCCTGGTCCTGCAGCAGGCTACTGCTGACCCATACCTCTGCAGGAGACACTCAAACACTCAAAGGCAGGTCTGGCTGAGACTCCATAGGGTCTCTAGGTCTTGGTGCACACAAGGTATTGTTTGAGCCCTCTGAGTGTCTCTGGTGGGCATGGGGTTGATTCTGAACATGATTTCACCCCTCCTACCATCTTGCTGGTAGGGGCTTCTCCTTTGCCCTGGACTTAGGGTATCTTTTTTTTGGTGGGATACAACACTCTTATGTTGATGGTTCTTCAGAGTGAATTGTAATTTTGGAGTTCTTGTAGGAGAAGATGAGTGCATGTCCTTCTACTCTGCCATCTTTCATGTTAGTCAAGCAGAGTATGTTGTTGTTACATAATCATTGGTACAGAGTTTAAGGAAAAACATATCCTTGAGCAAGATAAGTTGTTTTGTTTTGTTATCATTTTCTCTGGTCTTAAAAAAAAATGTCCTTTTTTTCCTCCTTGAGAGCCCCAGACCCCTTTCTCCTCCTTGGGGATCCCAGTCTTCTTTTCAATCTACCTAAGACTTGACTCTCTCAATACCAAACCCATAGACACCTCAAAACTCACTATTGGGCACACATTGCCCTCTGGAGAGATGAAATCCAGCTCCATCCAAAAGAACACAGACACAATTTCCCTCAACCCAGAAACCTTCATAAGCCACGGGTCCAACCCCACCCACAGGGATCAGACTCCACAGTTTAGAGGAACTATAACCCTGCAGCCTGCATAAAGGAGACCCCAAACAGAGCAAGCTAAACACAATGAAAAGGCAGAGAAATATATAGCAGATGAAGGAACATGATAAAAACTCACCATAGCAAATAAAAGAGGAAGAGATAGGGAATCCATCTTAAAAAAATTCAGATTAATGATAACAAAAATGATCCAAAATCTTGACAATAAAGTGAAATTACAGATAAATAGAGGTGAGGATTGAGGAGATGCAATAAATGTTTAACAAAGGACTAGAAGAAATAAAGAATAGTCAATCAGTAAAGAACAATGCAATAACTGTACTAGAAACACTCTAGAGGGAACCAACAGTAGAATAACAGGCAGAAGAGAAGTGAGCTGGAAGATAGAATTGTGACAATAAATGAGGCAGAGAAAAAAAAAAAAAGAATTTAAAGAAACGAGGACAGCTTCAGAGACTTCTGGGACAATGTTAAATGCCCCATGGTGTGAATCACAGATGTCGCACAAGAAGACTGAGGAAAGGACATGAGAAAATATTTGCGATAGTTGCTGAAAACTTCCCTAAAATGGGGAAGGGAATAGCCACCCAAGTCCAAGTAGCCCAGAGAGTCCCATGCAGAATCAACCCTAAGCAAATCATGCCAAGACATCTATTAACCAAATTTAAAAAATTAAACAGAAAGAGCAAATATTAAAAACAGCAAGGGAAAAGCAACAAATAACACAGAAGGGATCCTCATAAGAATAGCAGCTGATCTTTCAACAGAAACCCTGCAGTCCAGAAGGGAATGGCAGGATTTACCTAAGGCGATGAAAGTAAAAAGCCTAAAACCAAGATTACTCTACCTAGCAAGGATCTCAATCAGTTTTGAAGGAGAAATCAAAATCTTTACAGACAAACAGAAGCTGAGAGAACTTAGCAGCACCAAACCAGCTCTTCCACAAATGCTAAAGGATCTTCTCTAGACAGGATACACAGAAAAGGTTTTTAAAAATGAACCCAAAATAATAAAGTAAATGATAATAGGATCATCAGAGAAGGCAATGGCACCTCACTCCAGTACTCTTGCCTGGAAAATCCCATGAATGGAGGAGCCTGGTAGGCTGCAGTCCATGGGATCGCGAAGAGTCGGACACGACTGAGTGACTTCACTTTCACTTTTCACTTTCCTCCATTGGAGAAGGAAATGGCAACCCACTCCAGTATTCTTGCCTGGAGAATCCCAGGGACGGGGGAGCCTGGTGGGCTGCTGTCTATGGAGTCGCACAGAGTCGGACAATACTGAAGCGATTTAGCAGTAGCAGCAGCAATGGGATCATACTTATAAATAATTATATTAATTGTAAATGGGCTAAATGCTCCAAACAAAAGACAAAGACTGGGTGAATAGATAAAAAAAACAAGACCCCATTATATGCTGTCTACAAGAGACCCACCTCAAACCTAGGGGCACATACAGACTGAATTTGAGGGACTGGAAAATGACATTTCATGCAAATGGAGGCAAGAAGAAAACAGGAGTAGCAATTCTCATATCACATAAAATAAACTTTAATTAAAGAGTGTTATAAGTGACAAAATAAGGCACTACATAATAATCAAGGGATCAATCCAAGAAGAAGATAAAACAATTATGAATATATATGCACCCAACATAGGAGCACCTCAATACATAAGGCAAATGCTAACAACTCTTAAAGTGGAAATTAACAGTAACACAGTAGTAATAGGGGCTCTAATCCACTACTCACACCCCTACTCTCATCCAGACAGAAAATTCACACATAAACACAAGCTTTAAGCAACACACTGGACCAGTTAGACCTAATTGACATCTACACGGCTGCTGTTGCTGCTGCTAAGTCGCTTCAATTACGTCCAACTCTATTGTAAGAATGTGTTTTTTAGTATAAGACTTTCCAAACTGCCCAGGGTTATCACGGACTCATGGAAACATGGCCTGTTTATCTCTGATTACATTTCTCAGCCCCATACAACCTGCAGGTGGCAAAACGAGGGGGCAACCAAACTTACCCTCTCGGCTGTAACTGGGAAAGGACTATGCATAGGCACCCCATCCCGAGCTCACACGTATCTCTGTAACCTATGAAACTTCCTCGGGACTTTTCCAGAAGAGCTGTTGTTCCGAGAAACTGCCCGCCACAGGGGCGCCACCTGGTCAACAGTTGTAACCTGTTATCAATGAACCAGTCCTTGAAAAGGTCAACACCTGTAACCAATCAAACTGTTTCCACTTGCTCGTGCTTAAAAGCTACCATGTAACAACACTCAGGGTTCTCGTTTCTTGCTTAAGGAGACGGAACCCCGGCGCGCCGGTACAATAAAATCCTCTTGCTGTTTGCATCGAAACCTGGTCTCGGTGGTCTTTGGGGCGACGGATTTACAGCGAGGAACCATTGGGTTCAACACTATGCAACCCCATAGACGGCAGACCACCAGGCTCTGCCATCCCTGGGATTCTCCAGGCAAGAACACTGGAGTGGATTGCCATTTCCTTCTCCGATGCATGTAAGTGAAAAGTGAAAGTGAAGTTGCATTTCACCCCAAAACATGGATTTCACCTTTTTCTCAAGTGCACATGGAACATTCTCCAGGATAGATCACATCCTGAGCCACGAATCTAACCTTGGTAAATTAAAAAAAAAAAGTCATTTCAAGCATCTTTTTGATCACAGTGCTATAAGACTGATGTTAAAGCTGAAGTTCCAATAATTTTGCCACCTGATGCAAAGAACTGACTCACTGGAAAAGACCCTGATGCTGAGAAAGATTGAAGGCAAGAGGACATGGGAATGACAGAGGATGAGATGGTTGGATGGCATCACCAACTGAATGGACATGAGTTTGAGAAAGCTTGGAAGATTGGTGCTGGACAAGGAAGCCTGGTGTGTTGCATTACTTGGAGTCATAGTCAGACCGAGTGACTATGAACTGAGTAACTGAAATGAACTGAATAGGAAAAAAAAAAAGCTATAAAAAACGAACATATGGAGCTTAAACAACACTATTCTGAATAAACCATAGATCACTGAAGAGCTCAGAAAGGAAATCAAAATATGCATAGAAACAAATGATAATGAAAACATGACACCTCAAAACTTATGGGATTCAATAAAAACAGTGTTAAGAGGGAAGTTCATAGCAAATAAGCCTACCTCAAGAAACAAAAGAAATGTAAAATAAGGAACCTAACTTTAAATGTAAAGCAACTAGGAGAAGGAGAGCAAAAAACCTCAAAGTTAGTAGAAGGAAAGACATAATAAAAATCAGAGCAGAAATAAGTGAAAAAGAGATGAAGACTATAATCATGATCAATAAAACTAAAAGCTGGTTCCCCAAGAAGAAAAACAAAATAGACAAACCATTAGCCAGATTCATCAAGAAAGAGAAAAAAAAAGAGAGAGAAAATTCAAATCAATAAAATTAGAAATGAAAATGGGGAAATACAACACAGAAATACAACACAGAAATACAAATGATCATAAGAGATTACTCTGAGCAACTATATGCCAATAAAATGGACAACTTGGAAGAAATGGACAAATTCTTCAAAAATATAACCTCCAAAACAGAATGAGGAAGAAATAGAAAAATTGAACAGACCAATCACAAGCACAGAAATCGAAATTGTAATAAAAAAAATCTTCCAAGAAAAACCCGGAACCAGATGGCTTCACAGGTGAATTCTACCAAAAATTTATAGAAGAGTTAACCTATCTTTTTGATATTGGTTTTTTCAGTAGTCATGTATGGATGTGAGAGTTGGATCTTCATGAAGGCTGAGTGTCAAAAAACTGATGCTTTCAAATTGTGGCATTAGAGAAGACTCTTGAGAATCCCCTGGACTGCAAGGAGATCCAACCAGTCAGTCCTAAAGGAAATAAGCCCTGAATGTTCTTTGGAAGGACTGCTGCTGAAGTTGAAACTCCAGTACTTTGGCCACCTGATGCAAAGAACTGACTCGTTGGAAAAGACCCTGATGCTGGGAAAGATTGAAGGCAGGAGGAGAAGGGGATGACAGAGGATGAGATGGTTGGATGGCATCACCAACTTGATGGACATGAGTTTGAGCAAGCTCTGGGAGTGGGTGATGGAGGAAGCCTGATGTGTTGTAGTCCATGGGGTCTCAAAGAGTTGGACATGACTAAGCAACTGAACTGGATTGCAGAACATTGCAGAGGAAGGAAAACTCCCAAACTCATCCTACAAGGCCATCATCACCATGGTATTAAATCCAGAGAAACATGCCACCTAAAAAGAAAAATAAAGGCCAATAACTCTGATGAAAATAGAAGCAAAAACCCACAACAAAATACTATGAAAGAAAATCCAACAACATATTACAAAGATCATGCATCAGATCAAGCGGTCTTTATTCCAGGGATGCAAGGATTCTTCAATATGGCAAATCAATCAATGTGATACACCATACTAACAAATTGAAAGATAAAAGCCATATGATTATTTCCATAGATGTAGAAAAAGTCTTTGACAAAAACCAGCACCCATTTATGATAAACTCTCCAGAAAATAGGCATAGAGGGAACATATCCAACATAATAAAAGCCACATATAACAAACCCCCAGCAAAAGTTTTCCTCAATGGCAACAAATGGAAAGTATTGCCTCTAAAATCAGGAACAAGACAAGGGTACCCACTCTTACCACTACGAGTCAACACAGTTTTGGAAGTCCTAGCCACAGCAATCAGAGCAGAAAAGGAGATTAAAGGCATGTATATTGGAAAAGAAGCAGCAAAATCCTGTTTGCAGATGACCTGATCCTGATCCTCTACATAGACAACCGTAAAGGTGCCACTAGAACATTACTAGAGCTAATGAATGAATATAGTTTCAGGATATAAAATTAATACACAGAAATCCCTTGCATTGCTATACACTAACAATGAAAAATCTGAATGAGGAATCAAGGAAACAATCCTATTAACCATTGTGATGACAAAAATATGATACTTAGGTATAAATTTACTTAAAGCAACAAAATACCCATATACAGAAAGTTATAAAATACTGATGAAAGAATTCAAAGATGACATAAGTAAATTGAGGAATATACCATGTTCTTGGATTTGAAGAATCAATATAGTGAAAAGGAGTATACTACCCAAAGCAATCTATGGATTCAATGCAATCTCTATCAAAATACCAATGGTATTTTTCACAGAACTAGAACAAGTAATTTCACAGTTTGTATGGAAACACAAACCCCTGGATAGCCAAAGAAATCTTGAGAAAGAAAAATGGAACTGAAGGAATCAATCTTCCTGAATTCAGACTATACTATAAAGCTACAGTCATCAAGACAGTATGGTCTGGGCACCAAGACAGAACTATAGGTCAATGGAATGAAATAGAAAGTCCAGAGATAAACCAATACACCTATGGACAACCTATCTTTGACAAAGAAAGTAAAAATATACAAAAACAGGTCAACTACATGTAAAAGAATAAAACTAGAAGACTTTCTAACACCATACACAAAAATAAACTAAAAATGGATTAAAGACCTAAATGTAAGACCAGAAACTATTAAACTTCTAGAGGAAAACATGGGCCAAACAAGCTCTGACATAAATCATAGCTAGATCCTCTATGACTCACCTCCTGGAGTAATGGGACAAAAAACAAAAATGAACAAATGGGACCTAATTAAACTTAAAAGCTTTTGCACAACGAAGAAAACTAAGCAAGGTTAGAAGACAGCCCTTAGAATGGGAGAAAATAACACAAATGAAAGAACTGACAAAGAATTAACCTCGAAAATATACAAGCAGCTCATGAAGCTCAATACTTGAAAAACCAACAACCCAATCAAAAACTGGGACAAAGAACTAAACAACATTTCTCCAAAGAAGGCATGCAAGTAACTAATGAACACATGAAAAGATGCTCAACATCACTCTCTTCAGTTCAGTTCAGTTCAGTTGGTCAGTCGTGTCCGACTTTTTGCGACCCCATGAATCGCAATGTGCCAGGCCTACCTGTCCATCAGCAATTCTTGGAGCTTACCCAAACTCATGTCCATTGAGTTGGTGATGCCATCCAGCCATCTCATCCACTGTTGTCTTCTTCTTCTCCTGCCCTCCATCTCTCCCAGCATCAGGGTTTTTTTTTTTCCAATGAGTCAACTCTTCCCATGAGGTGGTCAAAGTACTGGAGTTTCAGCTTCAGCGTCAGTCCTTCCAATGAAGAGCCAGGACTGATCTCCTTTAGGATGGACTGGTTGGATCTCCTTGCAGTCCAGCGGACTCTCAAGAGTCTTCTCCAACATCACAGTTCAAAAGCATCAATTCTTCAGTGCTCAGCTTTCTTCACAGTCCAACTCTCACATCCATGCATGACCACTGGAAAAACCATAGCCTTGAGTAGACGGACTTTTGTTGGAAAAGTAATGTCTCTGCTTTTCAATATGCTATCTAGTTTGGTCATAACTTTCTTTCCAAGGAGTCAGTATCTTTTAATTTCCTGGCTGCAATCACCATCTGCCGTGATTTTGGACCCCCCCAAAAATATAATCTGACACTGTTTCCACTGTTCCCCCACTATTTGCCATGAAGTGATGGGATCAGATGCCATGATCTTCATTTTCTGAATGTTGAGCTTTAAGTCAACTTTTTCACTCTCCTCTTTCACTTTCATCAAGAAGCTTTTTAGTTCCTCTTCACATTCTGCCATATGAGTGGTGTCACCTGCATATCTGAGGTTATTGATATTTCTCTCAGGAATCTTGATTCCAGCTTGTGCTTTTTCCATTCCAGCATTACTCAAGATGTACTCTGCTTATAAGTTAAATAAGCAGGGTGACAATATACAGCATTGACGAACTCCTTTTCCTTTTTGGAACCAGTCTGTTGTTTCATGTCCAGTTCTAACTGTTGCTTCCTGACCTGCATATAGGTTTCCCAAAGGCAGGTCAGGTGGTCTGGTATTCCCATCTCTTTCAACACCAGCCTGAAATCAGGCTCCTAATGAAGAGTGTTATTCATTGACCTTGGAAAATGAAACTCCACATTTATTGGCAAGCAGAATCCATGACCCCTTGGGAACAGACCCAGCCCCTCCGAAGTTGTTTGACCCAGAACAAATGTTGTTGTATGTCCTTTACTGAGCTTGAAGCGTTATTTTTATTCTGCTTGGTTTCTGTTGGTTTTCTTCTCAGTTTGTGAACCACTAGGGGTTTTCTTGGTGGCTTAGCTAGTAAAGAACCTGCCTGCCAATGCAAGAGATATAGATTTGAGTCCTGGTCCAGAAGATTCTCTGGAGAAGAAAATGGCAACCCATTCCAGTATTCTGGCCTGGAAAATCCCTCCCCCAGAGGAGCCTGGCAGGTGACAGTCCATGTGGTTGCAAAGAGTCAGATGTGACTGAGCACTCACTCACACATACACATATGAACCACTAGAGAGGAACTGAGTGAAACAGACAGGGAACAATGGGTATAGTAACTCGCCCCACCCCTATCAACCTCCATATCTGTCCCTGAGGCAAGCAGTTAACTTCTAGCACTCTGGCTGTAAATTAAAAGCTCTTTCCTTTTTGAACTGCTTTGCCTCCTGCCTCTTTCACCTCCCCTAGTTATTCCAAAAATAACTTTCTAGTGTGTCAACTTCTAGACAGTCATCATAAATTCACCGAAGGTGTTCGAACAGAATGGAGAAGCACACACACACACAAAAAGCTGTTTAATTTTTAATAATAGTAAGCAAAAAATAACTAAAACACAAAACAATTAGAGTTGTTAAAAATGCTAAAAATTCATTTCTAAAAGCTCACTGTTTTGTTAACAAATAAATGGAACAAAAGATAAAGTATAAATTTTTATATCCATCTTTCTGCCGTAGGTTCATATTGAGATCCTGGGGCTTTAGTGTTGCTGTGCCATAATTGATTCATTCACTCCTTCAGCAGATAGTTCAAATACTGTGTGTGTTCTCTATATTGAGTGCATAGCTGGGAACAAGACAAAGGTCCCCACATTCTTGGAGTCTTTATACCTGTAGATGTGTTAGGATGAAATGATCTAAAATGTGTAAGGTGCTCAGACTGTACCTGTCATTTAGAAAGTGGCCAGTAAATATTCACTATTATTCATTATTACCCACCTCTGTGCTTTAGACTCAAGCCATTCCTTTTATCTCCCCAAATTTCAATGGGAATCTTCTTCACATTTGGTCAAATTTCTGTCCAAATTCAATTTTATCACAAGGGATTGGCTCACACACACAATTATGAAGACTGAAAAGTCTCCAAAATATTTGTATTTATAAGTAGACATAGCATGAAATGTAACTGTTGTGAAACTTTTAGTTATATGCTTTTACCTGCTTTACATCAACTTGATTTCCTTCTTCTTAACACTTACGTTTAGATCACTCATGAACATTTCACAAGGTACTAAACAGCTAACCGTCAGCTTGTTGTCTTTCTTTTTCTTTTTCTTTCTTGGCTGTGCTGTGTCTCAGTTGCTACTTGTTTGCTTTCTCTATTTGTGACGAGTGGGAGCTACTCTTTGCTGCAGTGCACAGGCTTCTAACTGTGGAGGCTTCTCTCGTTGCAGAGCTCCCAGCCCTAGAGCATGGAGACCTCAGAGCGTGGCTCACAGGCTCAGTAGTTGTGACTCGCAGGCTTAGTTGCTCTGTGGCGTGTGGAACCCTCCCGGGCCAGGGATTAAACTCGTGTCCCTTGCACTGGCAGGTGGATTCTTAACCACTGGACCACCAGGGAAGTCCAGCTTATCATCTTCCTTGCTACAAATTCTGTAATAGAGACAACATAAACTTATTTGACTTTTTGCAAACATGGGTAGAATAAAATGCTGAAAACTCTAAAGATATACCTCTTTTAATTAAACTGGCTAAACTAAAGCTAGCTTTTCTTCTTTGATAAGTGGACACAAACCTTTATGGTGAATCTTGCTTTTCTTTTATGATAGAGCACAATGCCACACACCATGCCTTACACAAAGCCATATTTCTTTATGTGTGATTTTCAAAATGACCCTCCATTGAAAGGGGGTTCTTAGGGGTGCAGAAAACTTTTGTTTTTGGTCCATCCCTCATGAGAACTTAGGTACAATGCTTGCCTTGAATGATGTAGGATATCAGAGATGGTGGTACAGCTGCCTATCAAAAATGAGGGCATTTTATTTAAAATTTTTAGTCTGAAGCTGTTGAAAAAAGTGCACAGCATGAGGCTTGTGAGTTAAGCTCATTTTGGGACAAAATAGGGACTAGAGCCCTGGAGAAAGTTTCTCAGATCACTCTGAGGAACAGCTCTGAAGAGGTAGGGGCTGAGAGCAAGCCAAAGGGCCTTACTAAGTATAGTAAGCTAGGTGATTTTTTTTTAAATCGCCTTACCAAGAAATTAAGTATGCTTAGTATTTTGTTATCACATTATTAAACACTCTTAAAGATACACTTTGCATGACACCGTTTCATGCAGCGTCTTTGCTCAAAGACTGTAATTTTAGTGCTTGTGTTTCAATGACTTTATACATTAAAAAAATCACCTTGACCTCTATTACGTAAGACATTCAGATTTACTTTACCTAAAATTAAATTCCGGCTACATTACTGATAGTGATACTCTAATGATACATTTATGAAGCAGTCCCTGATGTGTATAACTCTACCCCTATGACCAGTGACCAGGGCAGGGATTGATACATGGTTTAAAGGGAATAATGGGAAGGTTCACAGTCAACTGAAAGAAACGCTGTCTTTTATCGACTCGGTGTGAACTCGGGAAGACGCATGTCTTTCATTTTCTGTTAGCAGCGATCTTGCCACCAAAAACAGCCCAACATTAAAGAAACCTTAAAGAGGGACTGAGTTGATTCCTAACGTCAGTTTGAGCACCTGTATCAACCCCTACCTGAGGCCATTCTATACCTGGCCTTGCATATATGTGAGCCTAAAATTCCTTTTTGTGTTCAAGGCTATGAGTTAGGTTGGATTTCACTTGCAAACCAGAGAGACCTAACAGTCTCATTCCCAGGGAACAAAGCAGAGAGGAGACTGCAGACAGGACAAGTCATTCTGTATTTATTTGGCATTTCTCCCTTTCCAGAGAGAAAAGACACAGTCTGAGGTATCCCATTTTAATAACTCTCCCACATTCAGATTTACATCCTAAATTTTTATGTCCCGTAATTAGGATTTGGTATCATCACACAGAAGCGATTAAAAATTTACCCTGAGATTATAAGGCTGTGCCTCGGTCTACAGAATACCTTTCCTTCCAAAATTCAAGAGAACAATAGGAAAAGGGAAGTCTTCTGTTGGTGGCAGAGGCAGATAACTTAGATAGAATTCCTGAGAAAAAGGCGTAGAGACAACCACATGACTAATAAATTTTCCCTGGCTGTGGACTCTTATCCTTTCAGTGTCTCCAAACATTTTAGAAGGGAAATTCACTTATTGCATATAAAGGCACTTTAGCTCAATGCTATGTTCAAAGCAGTTTGCCTTCTCTTAATTGCTACAGTTGCCTTAATGTCTCAGTGTCCAGTAAAACTTAGAGCTAGTGAGGTATGGACAGCCTTTCTCTGGGGCATATAAGAAAAAGAAAAACCCAAACATTTATGATGAGAAAAAAATGTTACCATACTACACATTTAGGCATGCAATGTTTATCAAAATGGTTTCAAATCAAAACCACACTTCATGAGAAACAGATGGGGAAACAGTGGAAACAGTGTCAGATTTTATGTCTTGGGGCTCCAAAATCACTGCAGACGGTGATTGCAGCCATGAAAATAAAAGATGCTTACTCCTTGAAAGGAGTTACGATCAAACTAGAAAGCATATTCAAAAGCAGAGACATTGCTTGGCCAACAAAGATCCATCTAGTCAAGGCTATGGTTTTTCCAGTGGTCATGTATGGATGTGAAAGTTGGACTGTGAAGAAAGCTGAGCTCTGAAGAATTGATGCTTTAGAACTGTGGTGTTGGAGAAGACTCTTGAGAGTCCCTTGGACTGGAAGGAGATCCAACCAGTCCATTCTAAAGGAGATCAGTCCTGCGTGTTCTTTGGAAGGACTGATGCTGAAGCTGAAACTCCAGTACTTTGACCACCTCACGGGAAGAGTTGACTCATTGGAAAAGACTCTGATGCTGGGAGGGATTAGGGGCAGGAGGAGAAGGGGACGACAGAGGATGAGATGGCTGGATGGTATCACCGACTTGATGGACATGAGTTTGGGTGAACTCTGGGAGTTGGTGATGGTCAGGGAGGCCTGGCATGCTGCAGTTCATGAGGTCGCAAAGAGTTGGATACAACTGAGGGACTGAACTGAACTGAACTGATGATCCTCCCAACTAGGAATGGGAAGAGATTTAGCAAATGATTATTTCAAATTAGGCAATCGAAATCAGCAAATCATAAGGCAAATGGACATGAGTCTTCCCCTCTGGAGCGATGACAGTCAGCTCTGTGGGCAATGCAACTTCGGCAGGAAATCACCCTCCCAGAGTGCAAGAACTCACATGTGGGAAGGAGCCAGCTGACTGGGATCACTCCCTCTTAGGCAGTGCTGTCAGCCTTCCACCTACCATTCCCCTAGAATGGCACAGTGGAATGACTGTGTTCCCTACTGAAGAGTCCACTTTTTAAGAATAAACAAACAAAGGTTTCTATAATCTGACCCACATTCCACACTGGAGAAAGGCAGTGAGTCCCAGGGTGGGGAGACTGGGAAAGGGAGCAGATGTCACGCAAACACGCTTGGGGACAAAGTGCTAGAGAGCCTGCAGGCCTCTGAGCACAGAAAAGAAAAGGCAGGCTGAGCATCGGTGTCCGTCGCACTTCCAGGAACAGCATCCCACAGACACAAAGCTCCCAGTTTCCTCTCCTAGGTTCTCCTATAGTTCTGACAGGCTTTCACCAAGTTTTTCAAGAAGTTAGGAACTCCATTCTGTAAAAGAAAGGAGACTGTCATTTTTGTATCCTCACAGGGATGACTCCTGATTCTTCAGGGTGTGGCTAAGGCGAAAGAAGATGGCTTTGGGAATATAAACATGACAAAAGGGACCCTGAGCAGATTTCCACAGAATGTTGCCACCGATGATGACAAAAGGGAAGAGGCAGGACATGGTTAAGGCAGGGATCACTGTTTTAAGACCTTGTTACATATTTTGGCTTTTGCTAATAAAAAGTTAAGATATTTATGAGATATAATTTTTTGAAAGTAAAGATAAAACAGGAAGTGGCTTGGCAGGGGAAAGAAATGAGAGGAAAGGATTGCATTATAAAATTAGACAATGGTAAGGACTGGGGGGCAAGAGTGGGTATGACATCCTTTAGTTAGTGTTGCTCACTGCTTAAAGAAATTCTGCACACATTGTTCTCTTTGCTCCTCTCTACAGGGTGGGGCTATCTGTCTCCATTTTTAAGGGGGAAGAAACTGATGGTTTTTCTAGATTACACAGTCAGAAGCAGGGCCAAGATTCAAACCATGTTGTGTTTGATTCAAAGCCTTTTCTCTCTCCCAGGGAGCTGGCGAGCTCTCTTGCCAGTAAGTAGGACCTTACAAAGCAGGCCGAAGGGTAAGCATGATTCTAGGTTCTGGGCAGTCTCGAATGACCTGGGTACCACTGAGGTTCCCTCTTCTTACAGAAAAACAATATAACCACAAAGAACCTGGAGACTTCTCCAGGTTTGAATATGGTTGGTTGTCTCTGAAGCTAGGTCAGCCTAACTCCTCCATGAGCAGATACAGTGTCTACACGTACCCTTGTTCCTACAAGGAATAGGCTATTCTTGGGAAGTTCCAGATAATGATCCTGGAGGGGTCTTGGGGGAAAGCAGGTGGGGCTGGCTTTCCTCCTAAAGTTTGTCTTTTGTCACAGCCTCTATTGTGGGTATTGGCCACCACAGGCCTAACATAGTCTATCAACCAAGCAGTTTCATAAGAGCATCATGAGGCCTGAGACAGCACATCTCTTCAAGCTGACAGCCCCACAGGCTAAGTGAACAGCTGTCAAACACACCTCCCCTCCTGCTTCCTGGGATCTCACCTTAGCAGCCCAGTTAATGACCCAGGACGGAAGCTGGCCACCTGGATTATCGAAGTAATACAGGAAAACTAGAGAGAGAGAGAGAAAGAACAATTCAGGAGGGAATCTGTTAGGAAGATACAGTACAAACACTACAAACCTTCCACTTTCATATCCATCCCAGTAAGTAAGGAAGGAGGTTACACAGAACTCCAGGAGACTGTCCCCTCTGCCTTGCCTTGCAGTAGACTTACAGAGAAACATTGTGGAAAACAGCTAAGGCACCTTCTACAGCATTTATTAATCACCTACACTTAGACACAGTATCTAAGTGTATCGCTTGCCAGGTGATTAATAAATAGCCACAGATATGGCTTTCATTAATTATGTTAATCTTCAGAAGTTGTTAAGATTGAAACCCCATTTATAAATGAAGAAGTGAAGATTCAGAAGAGTGGGAGGACATGCCCAAAGTGGCACATCTTAACACACATCACAACTAAGTTTAGATTTCACCTCAACCTCAAGCCCACAGCCACTCCAGGTCAGCAGGTGGCTGCATGGAACTCCTGCACCCAGTATCTCTTCTGAGGCTGAAACTCAAGGCAGACAGGTTCTGAGTCCCTGGGTTTTTGCTGAGGAGGAGCTGCCTTGCAGAGGTGGTCCCACCAGCCCTCCTGCCCACCCCTGTCCAGCTTGTGCACGTACAGGACCTTCCTGAAGTGAGCTTCAAGCTTTCTGATTCCCTTGGGTGTCCTAATTTCATCTAGACCATGCAAGAATCAGTAAAGAATGAACTGATCCACATGCTAGTCTGCCCAAGCTTCTGGGGATGAATTGATTCTCTCTTATTTCTTTTGGACACATGGTTAGTCTCTAACTTCAGGGAACAAGCCTCCTGCATTTTACATGCCCGCAGTCAGTGCAGTCTTCATACGGGGGGCCCTGACAGGCACCCCAACGCATGCCCCATTTTTACCTTTGCTCCCCCACTTGCTATCGCTCTGGATCGCCAACCTTTGCTTGTACTGCTTCACCCGGATCACACCCGACTTCTCTGGAAACTGTGGATCGGAGGTGCTCTGGGCCAGGATCACGTGGAGCTTCCGCCCCTCGAAGTCCAGCTCTCGCCGCTGCCACACGTAAACATACTACACCACCAGTCAAGGCTCAATAGAAAGGCTTGCATCTCAGCTAAGCAGAAGGGACTCCCACAACAGAAACAAAGGCACATGATTCCACCCCTCCCCTCGGTGACTGCTCCCTTGCTGTCATCTCAGGTCCTTCCCCGTCTGCCTACCCACCTTACAAAAGTCTGGCTCCTCCCACCTGGTGTTGTCATTTGAGAGGATGCATTACCCACTGGAGATTGGTTCCCTGCCACTTTCATTATGTGGGGAACCCACTCCTCCTTTCTCCAAGAAGGCAATGAGACCTCAGATGACTGGTCACTTATCAGCTGCGTTATCCTGGGTGTGCTGCTCAACTTTTCTGCTATTGGTTTCCCTCTACAGGAAAAAAGGGAACACTGCCCTGCAGATAAGCTTGGTGGGAGCATGGGAGAGAGACTGAAGCAGAATCTCACTCACTAGACAATAGGTCATTGCTCTTTGTCCTCCCTCAAAGGCCCTAATCATTGACCTCTGGGCACAGAGGACAGTCAGGCAAGGGTGCTTACACCTGGCAATCATAGGAAGATGCATGAATAACCAAATAATGAGTAGGCAGATGGCCTCACTGGGTGTGGTTCACCAAGCATAACAAAGCCATTTCATCTCAATAAACACTCCCAGACCAGCCACTATGTCTATGGCACTATTATAGGGATGGTAATTCTCTTTTAAGAAACAACAGGAGTCACCAGTTAGTGAATCCTTATCACGTACATGTATCATGGGCTTTACATTTAGCATCAGCTTTAAAACTGAGAACGTCGCTGTGAATTCAGTATAAATATTCCCATCTTATAAATGATGAAATCGAGACTCAGAGCAGTAAAGAAAGTTGCAGAAGATCCCACTGCCCAGCCGATGTGAAGGAGTCTGTATTTGAAACCAGATGATGCTCCAAAACCGGGTGAGACTTTCATGGCTGCAGAGGGCTCAGCTCTTTATACATTCATTGGACTTTCCAGTGGTGTAAATGTAGGCTTCATAGTAGAAGGAACTAAAGCTTAAAAATAATCCAAAAAAATCAGTAAAAGTATAATATAGCTTCACTTACTGCAACAGCCATGGTCACGGCTGCAGGCCACTCAGAGTCTCTGCGGCAGCCACGGTGGGCTGGCCCTCCTCAGGCGCGCTGCAGGATGTCTGTTGCCCCCACACACTACTCCCTGGTGAGTAAAGTGCTTACATGCTTTCAGGAAGGGATGATAATGCCTTGCTGCTGCTGCTGTTGCTAAGTTGCCTCAGTTGTGTCCGACTCTGTGCAGCCCCATAGACCACAGCCCACCAGGCTCCCCCGTCCCTGGGATTCTCCAGGCAAGAACAGTGGAGTGGATTGCCATTTCCTTCTCCAATGCATGAAAGTGAAAAGTGAAAGTGAAGTCGCTCAGTCTGCATTTCCTCCCTCCCAAGCCTTCTATTTTTTCCTCAGCAAATACTGTCCCACAACTTGCTCAGTTCACGTGACAGATATCCCCTGACACTCACTGCAGAAACAACTTGATAACAATAACTGCAACTTCACAGGGTACTTTCAACAGTTGGTAGGTCCAGTGTGGCACTCAGGCTACGACTGGAGAACCAAGCTTTCTCTGAAGCCCAGGGAAGTGAATGGCCTGTTCCTAAGTCACACAGCAAACCAGGAGTGAGTACACACTCACCCAGGGAGCCTACCTTCCAAAACTAATGTTCTTTTCTTCTACAATGTTCTCTGTTCTCAAAACCTGAGCAGCCCTGTAGATACAAAGACTGAGATACTCATCATGGGACTGTGTGGCATTGCAAAGACAGCGCAGCAGAGCTGCAAGGAGCCCCACGTGCTGCTCCTGAGAACACCCCCAGCAGGGCCCTGTGAGGTCAGAGGGGTGGGTTTGCTCTGGTCCAGATCACCGTCTCTGGACACAGCTGGACCTGGGTCCATGCCTGCATCTGCTGCCCATAACGGTGAGACCCTGGCAGGAAGCTGAGCAGGGTTCTGAACGTCCCTCTGCCTCAGTTTTCTTCCTTGTCTGAGGGGGATGATGGCTCCTAGCCTGCACAGTATAGGCAGGACGAGAGAAAACCATGTAAAATCTCAGCAATTAAGCAACCACAATTGGCTGAAATACATACCACCTGTATCCAAACTGCCTAGCAGTNGGTGAGACCCTGGCAGGAAGCTGAGCAGGGTTCTGAACGTCCCTCTGCCTCAGTTTTCTTCCTTGTCTGAGGGGGATGATGGCTCCTAGCCTGCACAGTATAGGCAGGACGAGAGAAAACCATGTAAAATCTCAGCAATTAAGCAACCACAATTGGCTGAAATACATACCACCTGTATCCAAACTGCCTAGCAGTCTGTGGTTTGTGCCAAGCGATAACCCCTTATGGAGTCTGTGATGTGGCCGAGCCAGGGTACAGCAATCACACAGGAACAATACCCACACACTCCCATGCCCCCTCTCTTTCTAGAGCACAATTATTCAGGAGTATACAGGCTTAAAGAATGTTACAGCTGGAAAAGTTCCAGCAGTTATCCAGCAGTGGTTTCCAAGCATTTTCTTTTTTAATCTTGAAGATCCTTTATTTAAAGGATCCTTTATGTTAATTCAGTGTGTAAGACAGTCAGCTGCTATGTTTGAAGACAAGAGTGAAGTCAAAACCACACCTACCCCCACCCCTATTCCACCCAATCTGTCTACTCAGCAAATGTTCATCAAACCCTCCTAGGCTGGCCCTAAGGGGCTTCACAGAACCCTGGAGTGTCGGCTAAAACTCCCCATATCTATCCACCTGCTTCATATCATAATCTAGGAGACTGAAGGGGCAAAACATAGCACACAGTGTCCAGAGCCAATAATCAGGAAGAAGGGGAGGTGGAGAGAGCTGGTTATGTGGGGCCTGAGTTCAGCCCCCAGTCGGCTGCTACGTAAGTCAGCCTCTGTCACCTGACTTCTCTGACTTCTCAGCTTTCTCCTCTATAGACTGAGGTAATGTACTGAATAATCTTTGTGAAAAGTTATTCTCAGATGCCAAATTCTGTGGCACAAGGGCTTCCCAGAAAAGGTTCAAGAAACTATAAGCCACCTTCCTGTGACCCCAGTTAAAGATGCTCCATGTCATCAGGCCCAGAAGCCATACTCTGAGATTTCTGAAAGCCACACAAGAAGGGAGAGCTTTAGCAGATGTTTCTGCAAGACTCAAAGACAACGTTGTCCACACCTGCTGGACACACCACCATTGGGTAATGGTCACAGGGCACAGAACCACTTTAGAAAGCTGAGTAACAGTGCACCTTTGGAAAGATACATCTCTGTTAGACATAGGAAAAGGGTAAATCACTTGCCAGTAGACCACTGTTTGTCCATTGCGTTCTTTTTCATAGAGTTCTAAGGAAAGGAAAAAAACAAAAACAAGTAGTTACTGAATCTGGAAGTCTCTTTCGTTTCAATTAAGAAAAAGCTTTGATATGCTGCCAACACTTTAGGGATGATAAAACTCTAACTCATAAGGCACAGAATTCTAGAAAAAGTCTAATAGATTCATTACCACTGAAAGCTTGTTGCCAAGAGGCAGAGTCTAATAGATATAAAAGTGCAGTAAAAATAAAATAATCCAACAAAAGGTGTTCGTCATATAGCACAAACAGGCTTAAAATTCAGTGAAACAAAATTAGGCATCGAAAATAAAATTTCAGGTTTAAAAATCAGGGTAACCATTAGATGCTGAAGCTGAAACTCCAATACTTTGGCCACCTGATGTGACGAACTGACTCATTTGTAAAGACCCTGCTGCTGGGAAAGAGTGAAGTCAGGAGGAGAAGACGAGAGAGGTTGCAATGGTTAGATGGCATCACAATTCCCCATACATAGAAAGCCTATTTGATAACACTAAGCGGCAGAAAGTGAAGAGGAACTAAAATGCCTCTTGATGAAAGTGAAAGAGGAGAGTGAAAAAGTTGGCTTAAAGCTCAGCATCCAGAAAACTAAGATCATGGCATCTGATCCCATCACTTCATGGGAAATAGATGGGGAAACAGGGTCAAACTTTATTTTTTGGGGGGCTCCAATATCACTGCAGATGGTAATCACAGCCATGAAATTAAAAGACGCTTACTCCTTGGAAGGAAAGTTATGACCAACCTAGAGAGCATATTAAAAAGCAGAAACATTACTTTGCCAACAAAGGTCCATCTAGTCAAGGCTATGGTTTTTCCAGTGGTCATGTATGGATGTGAGAGTTGGACTGTGCAGAAAGCTGAGAGCTGAAGAATTGATGCTTTTGAACTGTGGTGCTGGGAGAGTCCCTTGGACTGCAAGGAGATCCAACCTGTCCATCCTAAAGATCAGTCCTGGGTGTTCATTGGAAGGACTGATGTTGAAGCTGAAACTCCAATATTTTGGCCACCTGATGTGAAGAGTTGACTCATTGGAAAAGACCCTAAAGTTGGAAGGGATTGAGGGCAGGAGGAGAAGAGGACAACAGAGGATGACATGGCTGGATGGCATCACTGACTTGATGGACATGGGTCTGGGTGGACTCCGGGAGTTAGTGATGGACAGGGAGGTCTGGCATGTTGCGATCATGGGGTCGCAAGAGTCGGACATGACAAAGAGACTGAACTGAACTGAACTGAAGGGACCCAAAACTATGATAAATGTCCCCAGTAAATAAGTACATGATCGATGCTCAGGCCTTTAGAGCCTGTCCTGTGACTCTGAATGCAATGAGTAGGAATATTCCTATTCCTCTGGGGTGATGAATTTTGTTAGAATGTAAGCCTGCACCTTCTGGTGGTGTCTTTGTCATGACACAAGAATCTGCCCGATAATGTGGCCCACACAGAAGGAAACAGAGTCAAGGAGGAGAAATGAAGTACTGAATGCAGCTGATCTGGAACGAGACACACATGCCGTTTCCAATGTCAGAAACCAAACGAAAACGAGCTTTCTCCTTTTCTCGCACTGGCATTTGTTATCTTTTGTTTCTTGCAACCGAGATTCCTGCCCACAGCAAGGCTCCCTCAACATTTCTGGCCCCCAGGCTAGCTGTATTTATTTCACTGTGACTGACTGGGATAGCAGGAAGATCCTCTATCTATCGCTGCTCATAACTCTCCATTACTTCCAGGGAAAAATTGAAGTACCCTAGCCTGGTTGTCAGCTTAGGTCCTTGGGGCTCTTCTGGGCTCACCTTCCAGCCTAGTTCCAGATTGTGCTCCCCAACGACTCAACAGCGCCCAACTGCTCACACTTTTCTAACATTTTATGTTGTCTCATGCATTCTCTACTTTACTCATGCCGTCCCCTCAGTCTTGAATGCCTTTAAACATCCCAGCCTCTCACCTACACACACACACACACACACACACACAAATACACACACACATATATAATCTTATTGCTTATAAAACGTTGATTCAACCTCTAAAACAAAGCTTTGGTACCACCTTTTCCAAGAAGCCTTCCACGATCACCTAGGTTTATGAGATGACAACAAAACTTAAGAACAAAACAGCCCTCAAAGCGAACTGGAGAGTGACTTTAATATTATGCAAGGAACAAATCCTGAGAATAGCAAAATCATATTTAACTTAGCACTTTAAGATGCTTTTGCTAAAATTTAAAATGAAAAATATAGCAAAGTTATACCTTTTGCTTACTAATGGCTAGAATAAAGAACATGGGATTCTACTTTCTAATTGGATTTGAAAACTATGTCACTCACCTTTAGCATACTGATCCCACTTTTTCCTATAGGCCAAGTCCATGTAGACATCTGCAAGCACATCTGGTGAGCAGTCCTCCAGAACACCAAAGACCTTATATGCATACAATCCAGTCTGCTACAAAAACAGAACAGGCAGAAACAACCTATTGATTGCCATGTTAAGACTATACAGCATCTGAAAAACACATGTTCATGTAACACCATATTGAGCGCTTTCCCTTGGTCCTGGTGATACAACGGTGAAGAAGCAGATGGGAGCCCGTCCCCATCGGTCCTATATATTTGGCCTTAGGCACTGGTGCTGGTGACTGCTATATGTTACCTTGGCAATTTAAAACCCAGAAGGATGGTATGGGGAGGGGGTGGGAGGGGGTTCAGGATAGGGAACACGTGTACACCCATGGTGGATTTATGTTGAAACATGGAAAAATCAGCACAATATATAAAAAATAAAATAAATTAAATAAATTTATTTAAAAAAATAAAAGAGAATTATGTGACAAATGGTGTCTGAGTTGCAAGGGGGATCAGACTTAGTGGTACCTCCTGTATTTTCAGGTATTCAGTAAATATCTCCATGAGGAATTTATCCAAAGAGTCTGTTCTAAATTCTAGAAGGAGTTCAGCTTGGAAAGATGAGGAAATCCCATTCTGGCTTGGAAGAGGGCCCTTAGGTTGACAGACTGGCTTACTCAGGGAACAGAAAGCCAGGGGTTCCAGAGCACTGTAATGAGGGAGAGCTGGAGCAGCTGAGGCCAGAGAGGTAGTGGGCCTGGGTCCAAAGGGCTTTGCGATTCAGCGTAAAGGGACCAAGGTCTTAGTTTAACTACTGTGGAAAACCAACTCATAACTTCATACAGGGAAATGACTTTAAATGGGGGTGGACAATCTTTAGAAGATGATTCTTGCTGCTTGGTAGAATACAGATCACGAGGGAGCACGCAGATGGGTCAGAAGACCTGGGCAGTGGTCCAAAAAAGGAATGATGGTGGCTGGACAGGGAGGTAACAACAGTGATGGNGACCAACTCACAACTTCAGACAGGGAAATGACTTTAAATGGGGGTGGGCAACCTTTAAAAGCTGATTCTTGCTGCCTGGTAGAACATAGATCACGAGGGAGCATGGAGACGGGTCAGAAGACCCGGGCAGTGGTCCAAAAAAGGAATGGCGGTGATTGGACAGGGAGGCAACAACAGTGATGGGGAGAGCCCAGAGATTCAGTGACACATTTTGGAAGTAGTATCAGTAGGAACTGCCGACACATGGGCTGTGGGGACAGAGAGAGCCAAGAATTGAGGATAACTCCTGGGGTCTTTCCTGAGCAACCAGGTAGATGGGAGAAGAGGTTCTTTGTGGGCTGTGGGGTAACCAAGAGCTCTACCTTGGGCAAGTGGAGTTTGAGATGCTTATTAAATACCCAAGTGGGTGTATCATATAGGCAGCTAGCACCCAGGATTCAGACTACTATTTTAAATAACCACGGGCATAATGAAACCCAACACATTGTTTTACCAATTCCAAGACACAATTTTTCACTAACTGTTCCTTTTTTCCTTAAGTGATTTATGTATAAAAGAAATGAATGGGGAAAGAAACATTAGCTTTAAATCATATTAGTCCCTTTTATTCAGAAAAATATCATTTCTATATTCTTAATTACAAAGGATTTCTCGTCTCTTCATGTTAAGCTCTTCTGTGAGGGTTCTGGGCTGGAGTTGATGACACTATACACTTCACTCTGGACAATGGCAGCTCACAATTCCTGGCTCCCACCTTGTCAAAGGATATATTATTAAGATAAAATCAATGGCTCAGATTAATTTCAGTGCAAAGGCAAACAAACAAAAATGAAATTTTAGACATACTCATACTTTCAGATGTGAAAGCAATCCTTTGACTAATCAAACATGAATGAACTTGTCTTTTTAAACACTATTCCCAGTTTTCCCAGCACCAGTTGTTAAAGTGATTGTCTTTTTTCCATTGCATATTCCTGCCTCCTTTGTCGAAGATAAGGTGTGCGTATGTGCATGGATTTATCTCTGGGCTTTCTATTTTGTTCCATTGATCTATATTTCTGTCTTTGTGCCAG
>SJYA01005232.1:0-26432 GCA_006410615.1 Neotragus moschatus
TCAAGAACTCATGTACACCTGAGATGAAAAAAATAAAAAAAAAAAAGCTAAAACAGAGGGAACCATCTTGGAAGTGACAGGAGCAATAGATTAAAACCCTGTAGTTAGTACTGACTACATAGGAAGGAGCCTATAGATCTTGAGAAATATAATTTGGACCAAGAAACTAGCTAAAAATGAACTGGCACCACCCTGCCCACAGCAACACCAGAGAAAGTCCTAGAAAGTCCTATATTTTTAATATATTTTTTAACTTTAAACAGTTTTTTAAGTCATCTATTACTCCTTTAATTTCCATTTTTTATAACCTATAACTTTGCAAAGAGACCCTATTTTTTTAAGGAAACTTCATATATATATATATATATATATATATATATATATAATTTTTATATTTTTTTCTTTTTTCCTTCTTATATTATATTTTTGAAAACCCAAACTTTACTCTAGATTTTTAATCTTTGCTTTTTGGTATTTGTTACCAATTTTGTACCTTTAAGAACCCAATCTTCAGTACTCACTTTTACTTGGGAGTGAGATTACTGGCTTGACTGTTCTCTCCCCCTTTGGATTCTCCTTTTTCTCCACCAGGTCACCTCTATCTCCTCCCTTTGGCTTCTCTTCTCTACCCAACTCTGTGAATCTCTTTATGTGTTCCTGATAGTGGAGAACACATAGGGAACTTATTACTGGCTGGATCTGTCTCTCTCCTTTTGATTCCTCCCAACCCTTTATCATCCTGGCCACCTGTCTCCTTCCTCTCTCTTCTCTTCTCTGTATAACTTTGAGAACATCTGTGAGAGGTCCAGACTGTGAAGTGCACACTAGGAAATTATTACTGGCTAGCTTTCTCTCTCCTCTTTTGATTACACTTCATCTCATTCAGGTCACCTCTAACTCCCTCCTCCTTCTCTACTCCATGTAACTCGGTGAACCTCTCTAGGTGTCCCTCACTGGGGAGAAACTTTTCATCTTTAACCTAGATGTTTTATCAATGGTGCTGTATAGATGGAGAAGTCTTGAGGTTACTGTAAAAACAAGACTGAAAACCAGAAGCAGGAGGCTTCAGTCCAAATCCTGAGAACACCAGAGAACTCCTGACTCCAGGGAACATTGATCAACAGGAGCTCATCAAATGTCTCCATACCTACACTGAAATCAAGCACCACCCAAGGGCCAACAAGTTCCAGAGCAAGACATACCACACAAATTCTCCAGCAACACAGGAATACAGCCCTGAGCTCCAATAAACAGGCTGCCCAAAGTTACTCCAAACCCATTGACATCTTATAAGTCATTACTGGACACTTCATTGCACTCCAGAGAGAACAAATCCAGATCCACCCACCAGAACATCAACACAAGCTTCCCTAAAGAGGAAACCTTGACAAGCCACCTGTACAACCCCACCCACAGTGAGGAAATAAATAATAAAGAGAACTCCACAACTGCCAGACTACAGAAAGGTCACCCCAAACAAAGCAATATAAACAGGATGAAGAGACAGAGGAATACCCAGCAGGTAAAGGAACAGGATAAATGCCCACCAAACCAAACAAAACAGGAAGAGATAGGGAATTTACCTGATAAAGAATTCCAAATAATGATAATGAAAATGATCCAAAATCTTGAAATCAAAATGGAATCATAGATAAATAGCCTGGTGACAAGGATTGAGAAGATGAAAGAAAGGTTTAACAAGGGCTTACAAGAAATAAACAAGAGTCAATATATAATGAATAATGCAATAAATTAGACCAAAAACACTCTATAGGCAACAAATAGTAGAATAATGGAGGAAGAAAATAGGATTAGTGAAATAGAAGATAGAATTACCGAAATAGATGAATCAGAGAGGAAAAAAGAAAAACTAATTAAAAGAAATGAGGACAATCTCAGAGATTTCCAGGACAATGTTAAACTCCACAACATTTGAATCATAGGAGTCCTAGAAGAAGAAGACAAAAAGAAAGACTATGAGAAAATACTTGAGGAGATAATAGTTGAAAACTTCCCTAAAATGGGGAAGGAAATAATAACCCAAGTCTCAGAAACCCAGAGAGTCACAAACAGGATAAACCCAAGGCAAAACACCCCAAGACACATATTAATCAAATTAACAAAGATCAAACACAAAGAACAAATATTAAAAGCAGCAAGGGAAAAACAACAAATAAAACTCAAGGGGATTCCCATAAGGATAACAGCTAATCTTTCAATAGAAACTCTTCAAGTCAGGAGGGAATGGCAAGACATACTTAAAGTGATGACAGAAAATTACCTACAACCCGGATGACTGTACCCAGCAAGGATCTCATTCAAATATGAAGGAGAAATCAAAAGCTTTATGGACAAGAAAAAGCTGAGAGAATTCAGCACCACCAAGCCAGCTCTCCAACAAATGCTAAAGGATATTCTCTAGACAGGAAACACAAAAAGGGTGTATAAACTTGAACCCAAAACAATAAAATAATGGCAAAAGGATCATACTTATCAATAATTACCTTAAACGTGAATGAGTTGAATGCCCCAACCAAAAGACAAAGACTGGCTGAATGGATACAAATACAAGACCCCTATATATGTTGTCTATAAGAGACCCACCTCAAAATAGGGGACACATACAGACTGAAAGTGAAGATATTCACTTTCAGTGAATAAGATATTCCAGTCAAGTAGAGACCGAACGAAAGCAGGGATAGCAATACTCATATCAGATAAAATAGACTCTAAAACAAAGGGTTGTGAAAAGAAACAAAGAAGGATACTACATAATGATCAAAGGATCAAACCAAGAAGAAGATATAACAATTATAAATATATATGCACCCAACATAGGAGCACCACAATATGTAAGACAAATGCTAACAAGAATAAAAAGGGAAATTGACAATAACACAATAATAATGTGAGATTTTAATACCTCACTCACACCTATGGATAGATCAACTAAACAGAAAATTAACAAGGAAAAACAAACTTTAAATGATACAATAGATGAGTTAGACCTAATTGACACGTATAGGACATTTCATCCCAAAACAATGAATTTCACCTTCTTCTCAAGTATACACGGGACCTTGTCAGGGATAGATCACATCCTGAGCCATACATCTAGCCTTGGTAAATTAAAAAAAAAAAAAATTCAAAATCATTCCAAGCATATTTTCTGACCACAATGCAGTAAGATTAGATCTCAATTGCAGGAGAAAAACTATTAAAAAATGCAACATATGGAGGCTGAACAACACGCTGCTGAATAATCAACAAACCACAGATGAAATAAAAAAAGAAACCAAAATATACATAGAAACGAATGAAAATGAAAACACAACAACCCAAAACCTGTGGGGCACTGTAAAAGCAGTGTTAAGGGGAAGATTCATAGCAATACAGGCTTACCTCAAGTAACAAGGAAAAAGTCAAATAAATAACCCAATTTGGCACATAAAGCAACTAGAAAAGGAAAAAATTAAGAACCCCAGAGTTAGTAGAAGGAAAGAAATCTTTAAAATTAGGGCAGAAATAAATGTCAAAGAAACAAAAGAGACCATAGCAAAAATCAACAAAACCAAAAGCTGGTTCTTTGAAAGGATAAATAAAATTGACAAACCGTTAGCCAGACTCATCAAGAAAAAAGGAAGAAAAATCAAATCAACAAAATTAGAAATGAAAATGGAGAGATCACAACAGACAACACAGAAATACAAAGGATCATAAGAGACTACTACTAGCAACTATATGCCAATAAAATGGAGAACTTGGGAGAAATGGACACATTCTTAGAAAAGTACAACTTTCCAAAACTGAACCAGGAAGAAATAGAAAATCTTAACAGGCCCATCACAAGCACAGAAATTGAAAGTGTAATCAGAAATCTTCCAGCAAACATAAGCCCAGGTCCAGACAGTTTCACAGCTGAATTCTACCAAAAATTTAGAGAAGAGCTGACAGCTATCCTACCCAAACTCTTCCAGAAAATTGCAGAGGAAGGTAAACTTCTAAACTCATTCTATGAGGCCACCGTCACCTTAGTACCAAAACCTGACAAAGATGCCACAGAAAAAGAAAACTACAGGCCAATATTACTGATGAACATAGATGCAAAAATCCTTAACAAAATTCTAGCAATCAGAATCCAACAACGCATTAAAAAGATCATACATCATGACCAAGTAGGCTTTATCCTGGGGATGCGAGGTTTCAAAATCCAAAAATCAATCAGTGCAATACACTACATTAACAAATTGAAAAATAAAAAGCATATGGTTATCTCAATAGATGCAGAGAAAGCCTTTGACAAAATTCAACATCCATTCATGACAAAAACTCTGCAGAAAGCAGGCATACAAGGAATATACCTCAATATGATAAAAGCTATATATGACAAACCCACAAGAAACATTATCCTCAGTGGTGAAAAATTGAAAGCATTTCCCCTAAAGTCAGGAATAAGACAAGGGTCCCCACTCTCACCACTACTATTCAACATAGTTCTGGAAGTTTTNTCTGCAGAAAGCAGGCATACAAGGAATATACCTCAATATGATAAAAGCTATATATGACAAACCCACAAGAAACATTATCCTCAGTGGTGAAAAATTGAAAGCATTTCCCCTAAAGTCAGGAATAAGACAAGGGTCCCCACTCTCACCACTACTATTCAACAGAGTTTTGGAAGTTTTTGCCACAGCAATCAGAGCAGAAAAAGAAATAAAAGGAACCCAAATTGGAAAAGAAGTAAAACTCTCACTGTTTGCAGATGACAGACGACATGATCCTCTACATAGAAAACCCTAAAAAGAGCACCAGAAAATTTCTAGAATTAATCAATGAATATAGTAACATTGCAGGATATAAAATCAACAGAGACATCCCTTGCATTTCTATATACTATAAAAGGTCCGCCTAGGCAAGGCTATGGTTTTTCCAGTGGTCATGTATGGAAGTGAGAGCTGGACTGTGAAGAAAGCTGAGTGCCGAATAATTGATGCTTTTGAACTGTGGTATTGGAGAAGATTCTTGAGAGTCCCTTGGACTGCAAGGAGATCCAACCAGTTCATTCTGAAGGAGATCAGCCCTGGGATTTCTTTGGAAGAAATGATGCTAAAGCTGAAACTCCAGTACTTTGGCCACCTCAGGCAAATAATTGACTCACTGGAAAAGACCCTGATTCTGGGAAAGATTGAAGGCGGGAGGAGAAGGGGATGACAGAGGATGAGATGGCTGGATGGCATCACTAAGTTGATGGAGGTGAGTCTGAGTGAACTCTGGGAGTTGGTGATGGACAGCGAGGCCTGGAGTGCTGCGATTCATGGGGTCGCAGAGTTGGACATGACTGAGTGACTGAACTGAAATGAACTGAATAATGAGAAAATAGAAAGACAGATTAAGGAAACAATTCCATTCACCATTGCAACAAAAATAATAAAATACTTAGGAATATATCTACCTAAGAAACTAAAGACCTATATATAGAAAACTATAAAACACTGGTGAAAGAAATCAAAGAGGACACTAATAGATGGAGAAATATCCCATGTTCATGGATTGGCAGAATCAATATAGTGAAAATGAGTATACTACCCAAAGCAATCTATAGATTCAATGCAATCTCTATCAAATTACCAACGGTATTTTTCATAGAGCTAGAACAAATAATTTTACAATTTGTATGAAAAAAAAAGAAAAAAAACTTCGAATAGCCAAAGTAATCTTGGGAAAGAAGAATGGAACTGGAGGAATCAACCTGCCTGACTTCACGCTTTACTACAAAGCCACAGTCATCAAGACAGTTTGGTGGTTGCACAAAGACAGAAATATAGATCAGTGGAACAAAACAGAAAGTCCAGAGATAAATCCATGCACCTATGGACACCTTATCTTTGGCAAAGGAGGCAAGAATACAGTGGAGAAAAGATAATCTCTTTAACAACTGGTGCTGGGAAAACTGGTCAACCGCTTGTAAAAGAATGAAACTAGAACATTTTCTAACATCATACACAAAAATAAACTAAAAATGGATTAAAGATATAAATGTAAGATCAGAAACTGTAAAACTCTTAGAGGAGAACATAGACAAAACACTCTGACATAAATCACGCCAGGATCCTCTATGTCACACCTCACAGAATGCTGGAAATAAAAGCAAAAAGAAATAAATGGGACCTAATTAAAATTAATAGCTTCTGCACAACAAAATAAACTCCAAGCAAGGTGAAAAGACAGCCTTCAGAATGGGAGAAAATAATAGCAAATGAAGCAAGTGAAAAAGAACTAATCTGAAAAATATACAAACAACTGCTACAGTTCAATTCCAGAAAAATAAATGACCAAATCAAAAAATGGGCCAAAGAACTAAACAGACATTTCTCCAAAGAAGACATACAGATTGCTAACAAACACATGGAAGGATGCTCAATATCATTCATTATCAGAGAAATGCAAATCAAAACCACAATGAGGTGCCATTTCACACCAGTCAGAATGGCTGCTATCCAAAAGTCTACAAGCAATAAATGCTATAGAAGGTGTGGAGAAAAGGGAACCTTCTTACACTGTTGGTGGGAATGCAAACTAGTACAGCCACTATGGAGAACAGTGTGGAGATTCCTTAAAAAACTGGAAATAGAACAGCAATCCCACTGCTGGGCAAACACATGGAGGAAACCAGAACTGAAAAAGACACGTGTACCCCAATGTTCATTGCAGCATTGTTTATAATAGCCAGGACACAGAAGCAAACTAGATGTCCATCAGCAGATGAATGGATAAGAAAGCTGTTGTACATATACACAATTGATTATTACTCAGCCAACACAAAGAATACATTTGAATCAGTTCTAATGAGGTGGATGAAACTGGAGTTTATTATACAGAGTCAAGTAAGCCAGAAAGAAAAACACCAATACAGTATACTAACGCATATATATGGCATTTAGAAAGATGGTAATGATAATCTTGTATGCGAGACAACAAAAGAGGCAGATGTATAGAACAGTCTTTTGGACTCTGTGGGAGAGGGAGAGGGTAGGATGATTTGGGAGAATGGCATTGAAACATGTATAATATCATATATGAAATGAATAGCCAGTCCAGGTTTGAGGCATGATACAGAATTCTTGGGACTGGTGCACTGGGATGACTCAGAGGAATGGTACAAGGAGGGAGGTGGGAGGGGGTTTAGGATGGGGAACACATTTATACCCGTGGTGGATTCATGTTGATGTATGGCAAAATCAATACAATATTGTAAAGTAATTAGCCTCCAATTAAAATAAATAAATTTATATTAAAAAATAAATGTAACAATAAGACAATATGACAATGGTTTATTTCAAATGAGAAGAAAATAGACAATTTTTTTTTTAAGATATGGGAAATCATATCACATTTATGTACCTAAAATGAAAGAGAGGGAGGAGCAGTGAGGGGATGAGGTAAAAGAAGTGCGTGCTTGGTCTTTTTGTTCAGCTTTTTGTGACCTATGGACTGTCGCCTGCCAGGATCCTCTGTCAATGGGATTTTCTCAGCAAGCATACTGCAGTGGGTTGTCATTTCCTCCTTCAGGATATCCTCCTGACTCAGGAATCAAACATGAGTCTCTTTAATCTCCTGCATTGGCAGGAAGATTCTTTGTCACCTGGCAATACAAAGTAGATGTAGAAGTAAAGGCAAAAGAAGAAAAAAGTGGAATAATCTGACTCTCTAAATGATGAAAGAATGTTGAAGTTAAAAAAAAAATAAGCAAGACAAAAACTGACGATGTACTCAAAAAGTGGGATTTTTCAGCATCAACTTTTAAGAGATCTGATGACATCTTTTGTTTCAGTAAGCTTCATCTGACTGATCAGCTATCCTAATTATGTCAAATGGTTGATGTTTCATTGTACAACTTATAGAGAATAATTATTCTTCATTATGGCTGAAAACGTTGTAAGTAGGACAAAAAATATTTTGGAAAGATTCCTTTTCAGGCGAAATTTGTTAATTTATTAAAACATCTGGCACCTCCAGGTGATGCTAGTGGGAAAAAAAAAAAGCCTCCCAGCCAGTGCTGGAGATAAGAGATGTAGACTCCATCCCTGGAGGAGGACGTGACAACCCACCTCAGTATTCTTGCCTGGAGAATCCCTGTGGACAGAGGAGACTAGCAGGCTACAGTCCATAGCGTCGCAGAGTCAGACTCAACGTAAGTGATTTTGCACACACACATGCATTAACACATCTAATAATCCTGGCAAGTTATAATTAGGGGATAAAATCTCTCAAGAAAGAAATACTAGTACAAAATGTCACAAGGTTGAAGTCTATGCTTGAGCATGGCTCTGTGTTTATTTTCATTTTTAATCCAATATATCTAGGTTTCAATTTTTTTTCATGGTCACATATCTATGCCTAATTTAAAATAGTTTTTAATGGGAAAGATTGCTTTTTAATAAACAGTAGTCAGAAATCAAGCAACTGTTACTTTTAATATAGTTTCACAGCATATATCAGCTATGGAAAAGGAACACAGTAACCTAAAATGAGAAGAGGTGTAGAGAGTTGTAATTTAATTTAATAAAACAATAAAGAAAATTGAAAAACAATTAAATATAAAAAATGAAAAAGACATAGCTGGTTTCCACGGTAAATAGGTGGAGAAGTTGCCTCACTTAGCTTGGGCTGTTACATAAGAATAGCACAGCCTGAGTGGCTTGAAACACACTCATTTATTACTCACAGTTCTGGAGGCTGAAGTCCAAGGTCAAAGAGCCAGCAGAATGTGTCTTGTGAGAGCCTATTTCTGGTCTGCAAGTGGCCATTTTCTCCTTGTACCGTACCATGGCTTAGGGCAGAGAGAGAGGAATAAGCTCCCTGTGTCTCTTCTTATAAGGGTCCCAATATCATCCTGAGGATGCTACCCGCATCACTTAATTTTTCCCAAAGTCCTCTTCTCCTAAAGTACACTGAGAATAGAATTTCAACTTCAAAAGATGCATTTTGTGGTGACACATACAATACATAGCAGTCCTTCTCTGGCACCTAAGATGTATGTTCTCATATCCATAATATATTTCATCCCAATGGACCCAAAAGTTTTACCTTATTCCAGTATCAACTCCCAAGTTTAGAGTGTCATCTAAATCAGACGTGAGTGACAATTGAGGTAAAAATTTTCCAAAATTCCTTTCTGGCTGTGAATCTATGAAACCAAACTAGTTATGTACTCCTGAAACACAATGATAGACATTCTCATTTCAAGTGAGAAAAATAAGGAAGGGATGATGTGTCAGAAGTGAGTCCAAACCTAGCAAGGCAAACTGCATTTGATTTTAAGTTTTGAGAATAATCCCCTTTGTCTCAATGCTTGACTCTTCAGGTCCCCTGTAGTAGTAAAATCACCTCCATGGTTCAATAAAGTGCTGCCCAGTCATGGCTATGGGCAAAATTTGTACCTCCAGGATTTCTGTTGGAGGCTGTGCACCCTGCTGAAACTCAGGCAGTGGTTCTGATGGTCTCTCAATTGCCTTAGGGGGCATTCTTCCCTTTTCTTGAAAAATAATATAAGTTCAAAGTGGAATCACTTTATGATTCTATCTTGTAGAATCTAAGGTATACAAAAATACTGATCCATTCCACTGCATTCCTTTGCTCTTCAGTTCAGACTGGCAGCTTTCCTGCTGGGGTGGTTGATTAAGTGCCTGGTTCACACACATACACACACACACACACACACACACACACACCCCACCTTATCAAATGTTTCCTGGGTCATACCCAGTGTGCTTCCTTCTAAGTGTACTTTCTCATCCTTTGCATTATGCAGAGCTGAGATTTTTTTTCCAGCTGTTTATGTTCTGGTTCTTTTTTTTTTTTTTTTGCTTAACAATCCCATCTTCAATGCATTTCTCTCTTCTTGCATTTTATGGTAATTAGTCAGGAGGAACTGAGCCACTTCAACACTATGCTTAGATAGCTCCTCAGTGAAATATTAAGCTTCATAATTTTCAGGAACTACCTTTCACAAAACACTGGAACATAAACACAATTTAGCCAAATTTGTAGACGTGTTGCTTTATAACAAGGGTTGCATTTTTATCCACTTTCCAATGACACGGTCTACATTTCCTTCTGAGATCTCAGGTTTATGTTTCTACCAATATTATACACATGCACATTTACCTATGTGGTGAGAAGATGGGAGATTTCTCTCTCTTTATTCTTTTCTTTCTTTGCCTTCACTGGTGACACCTTCAATTGTTCCTTCATTGTAGTGTTGACTTTTTCTAGTACATCCCAGGGAACTCTTTCAGCCTTTATGCATTATCCAATTTCAAAAGCTACTTCCACATTTTTAGGTATTTGTTACAGCAGCAGCCTACTTCTCAATACCAATTTCAGTCTTAGTTTGAGCTACTGCAGCAGGATAGTGAAGACATTGTGGCTTAAATAACAAAACATCTTATTTTTCACAGTTGTTAAGGAAGGGTGGGGAGTCCAATAAGAAGCTGGTAGACGATCTGGTGTCTGTTGAGCGTCTGTTTTCTGGTTTGCAAATGGCCACATATTTCTATTCTCAGGTGGCCAAATGTAGAGAGAGGAGAAGCTCACTCTTAAGGCACAGTCTCATTCAAGCGGGCTCTACCCTCTCGAACTAATTACCTTCCAAAGGTCTCAATTCCTACTTTCATTCTACTGGGGTTCAGGTTTCATCACTTGACTCTGGTAGAGGGCTGGGGATAAGGATTGCACTTTCAACACAAACATGGGGCCCATCATACCAGTTGAATTCTGTATGCGACACTTTCTAAGAGAGACCTTGGAAAAGATTTTGATTTACATTGAAAAAGACATTGGAAAAGTTCTAAGTGTTTATATGTCAGTCAAATATTTTCAGATTTATTACATGAGATAAAAGTGTAGGTGGCACTAGTCTTAAAGAACTAGCCTGCCAATGCAGGAAACATAAGAGATATGGATTCGATCCCTGGGTTAAGAAGATCCCCTGGTGTAGGATATGGCAACACACTTCAGTAGTCTTGCCTGGAAAATCCTATGGATAGCGGAGCCTGGCAGGCAAGTCCATAGGGTGGCACAGAGTCAGACACGACTGAACCGAAGTGAAAGGATTCCTCCCTTTGGGATAACTGACACAGCCATCACTGAACTTGGGCCCCCAGGATTGGCACTGGGGGAAGAGGTCTTCTTTGTGTCACATTTCCCATGCCCACCATGGGGATGGGACTTGGCCCTGGGTTCTTTGCTGTTCACCTGCCATTACTGAAGGAGTCCTTCATAATTTTTTTTTTCCTGCTAACTAGTATCCTTATATTCAGTGAACTATTAAGTTTCTTTTTAATTACTATTTTATTTTTTTGGTGAAAACATTTATGCCCTACTATCTTTGCAAATTTCAGCTATATGGTACCGTGTTATTGACTGCAGTCATCATGGTGGATATTAGAGCCTCAGATATAATTCATCCTATAGGTTTAATCCTTTACCAACTTCTCCTTATTTCCCTCACCTTCTAGCCTCTGATTACCATAGTTCTACTCTGCTTATATCAGTGTGACTTTTATTTTATTATTTTTATTTTTAGTATTCATACGTAAGTGACATTTTGTTTTTCTTTGTCTGGATTATTTCACCTAGCATAATACCCTCTAGGGTCATTCATATTGTAAGTATCAGGATTTCCTTCTTTTTTAAAGCTGAAATTGTGTGTGTGTGTGGGTATCATATTTTCTTTATCCACTTGTTCATTCACTCATAGGTTATTTCCATACCTTACCTGTTGTGAATAATGCTAAAATCAACGTGAAAAAAATATATATGTCTTTGAGATAATGATCTTGTTTCCTTTGGAGATACCCAGAAATCGATCATATGGTACTTCTATTTTTGACATCTTGAGGAATATCCAGATTTTTCCCATAGTAGTTGTCCGAGTTTATATTACTCTCAATGTTCCCTTTTCCTCCACATCTTTGCCAACACTGTTATTTATTTTCTTTCTGATAATAGATATCCTAGCAGGTATTAGAAGACATCTCACTGAGACTTTGATTTACTTTTCCCTGTTGATTAGTTATGTTGAGTACTTTTTCATGTACTTGTTGATCAATTGTATGTCATTTTTTGTAAAATGCTTATTCAAGATCTTTGCCTGTTTTTTAATGGGTTATATGTATATTTGTCATTGAGTTGTATGAGTTCTTTGCATATTTGGATATCAGTCTCTTATTGGACATGAGGCTTGTAAATATTTTTCTTCCATTCCATCCATAGGTTGCCTTTTCATTTTGCTAATAGCTTTCTTTGGTGTGCAGAAGGTTTTTATTTTGATATAGTCAAAACTAAATCACTTACTGATTTTTGCTTTGGATTTTGGTGGCAAATTCAAAAATTATTGCCAGGACTAATGTCAAGGAGTTTAACCTTACGTTTTCTTCTAGAAGTTTTACAGCTTCAGGACTTATAATTAATCCAACTTTGAGGGCTTTTTCTTCTTCTTCTTCTTCTAAATGTAAGCTTTTTATTGTTATAACTTTCCTCTTAGGACTGTTTTTGCAGCGTCCCATACATTTTGTCATGTTGTGTTTCTTTCTCATTTAAGATATGGTCTTAATTTCCATTTTGATTTCTGTTTTGACCATTGGTTGTTTAGAAGTGTGTTGCTTAATTAGCACATTTTAAATTTTTCCAAATTTATTCATGTTACTGATTCCTACATTAGTATTTTTGTGTTGTCAAAGATAATTGGTATGATTTCAGTCTTTATATAGACTTACTTTGTGAATTAGCATATGTTCTTGTGAATTATCACATATTCTATCTTGGAGAATGTTCCATTGTGATTAAGAAGAATTTATATTATGCCGTTGAAAGGAATATATGGCTATTAGGTTCATTTGAGGCAATATGTAGTTTGAGCCTGCTGCTGCTGCTGCTGCTAAGTCGCTTCAGTAGTGTCCGACTCTGTGCAACCCCATAGATGGCAGCCCACTAGTGTGAGTCTAAAGTTGTGTAATTGATTGTTTGTCCATATGATCTATCCATCATTGAAAGTTGTGTACTAAAGTCCCCAATAAAGTCCCCAATACTGTCATATTGCTAGGCATTTCTCATTTCATATCTATTCATATTTGCTTTACGAGGCTAGGTCCTCATACTGAGTTCAGAAATATTTACTAACGGTATACCTTCTTGAATAATTGATCGCTTTATCATTATATAGTAACTTTTTGTGCGTTGTTACACTTGTAGCCTTAAAATCTATTTTGTTTGAAATAAGTACTCTTTCCCTGCTCACTTTTGATTTCCACTTGAGTGGAATTGTTTTTTTTTTTTTTCCCATACATTCCATTTCAGTCTTCATGTCCTTAAAGACAAAGCAAGTCTCCTTTATACAACAATAATTGGTTTTGTTTTTATATTGATTCAACCATTCTTCGACTTTTGATTGGAGGATTTAGCCCATTTACAGCTAAAGTAATCATTGATACATATGAATTAATTTTGCTTTTGATGGTGTCTCATATGTCTCTCAAAGCATTTTACTCTTTTCCATTGCTGTTTTTTACTTATCTTATTGGATGACTTTCACTATCTTATCTTTGAATTCATTTTCCCTTTCTTCTGGTTAATTCAGTCTGCTCTTGAACTATTCTATGGAATTTTTTAGTTCAGTTATTGAAATATTTAGCTCTGTGATTTCAGTTTGAAATTTTTTACTATTTTCTGTCCCTTTACTGAAATTTTTCCTTTGTTCACTCATTGCTCACCTGGCCTGAATGAGCATCTTTGTGAATTGTTAACGTAAACTTTAATCTCTGTTTCATTAGGTTCTGTTTCTGGGTATTTGTCTTATTTTGCTTGGGACATATTTATTTATTTTGTTTAGTTTCTGCACATAATATGAAATAGCACCTCTCCCAGTCTTAAAAGAGCGGTCTCTGGTAGATGAATCTAATCAGTTATCTGAACCTGAACTCCTGATTGCCTTCAAACTTTTCTGATTGTCATAGCTGCCTTCTTTGTTCTTAATGGCTTTCAGTAATTGAAGATGTTCCAAGAACTTCCCCAAACAGGAAGATTTTCATCAGCATCTGGATGAAGCCTGATGAAACTTTGGATCCTCAAATAAATGAGTGTTTCGTCTACTCCAGAGTGTATAACCCTCCTCCCTTGCACCAGGGAGTGAGTGGGGCACTTGTTCCAATACTTATTAAATTAATATTTGCTACTCTGTTTGCTACAATCCTGCAGTACTCATGAATCCCAGAGTCAGGCAATCTGGAAGCCTCTCTCTTGGGGGACAGGTGCAAAAGCTATGGTACAAGCTTCTCCCAGAGAGGTATTGGTGACTTAATTTTACTTTTGGAGCAGACTAAAATGAGAAAGTGGGGAGAGTTTTCCCTCCACTTTCCCAGTCTTTGGGGAAGATCACAAACCAGCCCTTTAATCTGTGGTGAAGTTATAAACATGAACACAGACAGCAGCTAGTAAAATTCAGATATATCCATGTTAGAGAAAGACTAGGAAACAGTCAACTTTGTCTGCTCCCTCTGTGCTGAGCTCTTAGCTGGGACTGGAGAGGGTGGATGAGTTTTATGGTGACAGTCTGTCTCAGTCTTTCCTGTTTATTTTTCAACTGGTATTTTCTCATTCTCCTAATACATAGGAACTTTTCAGCTAGATTCTATATCTCTTTTAGAGGGAAAAACTGTACATATAGCTGTACATTTAGTGTATCTGTATAAGAAAGTGAATTCAGGAGCCTTCTATATCACTATCTTGGTTACCTCTGGCTAATTCTTATTTTCATAAAGAATTTGTTTCAGCTTCTCAGGATCTTAATTATGTGAATCATGTGGGTTAATAACAGTGAGTAGAAAAAGGATTTTATGGTTTGTGGAATGGAAAATACATATGACATTCCTAAAAGACTAAGGGGTTTACAAACTATATTTTTATATATAGCTTATAACATATAACATAATTTAGGAGATTTTTATTCCATTTTCCTTATGTTCACATTTTAGAAGTAAAAGTGATTGTGTTGAATTATATTCCTTATCAATGTGTCTGAGCTTGCTACTAGAGCTGAGAGACAAATGAATAAATGGAACTAGAACACAGCAAACACACTAGGTTTCCTTTTTATGTGCCATCTCCTGGAGAGAGAGATCAGGCTGATAAGCGCCCTCTATTCTCACTTATACCTTACCAATTCCTTATTTTTCATTCCAGACGCCTATTCTTACTATTTTTTAAACTTGTGTATATTTTTCCATCTATTTACTTATGTATTGTTTTTCTGGCTTTATTTCCAGTCTGAGGATACAAAGCAAATACAATTCAGTTTAGAATTCTCGTTATGTGAAAAATATTCATTCTGAAGAAAGTAAAAAAATTTGCTTAGAAATCATTATATGAGTTTTTCATCACGCTGTACAAGGGATTAATGAAGAAAGATTTACTAATATTTTCAAAAATTTATGACAGAACAATAAATATTTTTTTAATGAGAAATGGAAATTGACTTTGCAATCTTTTAGTTTGAAAAGTACAATTCATTTTTTTTTCTTTATTGTTACTATACTACTTTGGTTTACTACTGGAGAAATACATAACTTATTATGACAAAAGACTGCAAAATAAACACAGGCATTTATTTAATAAGTCTTCCTTGAGCAACTTCTGTCTCCTGGCATGATGCTGGACTCTGGAGATATAGGAATGTGAAGAACACAGACAATGGTCCATATCACTGTGGAGCTTACATGATGTTGGAGGAGACAATGTGCAAGGCATCAGAAAAAAAAGGAAAATAAAAAGAATACAACATCTACAATCTAGTAATCCATGCAGATAATATAATAAGTAGGGTCTTGGTTCGAGCATGGGCTTCTCTGATGACTCAGTGGTAAAGAATATGCTTGAAAAGGCAGGAGACATAGATTCATTCTCTGGGTCAGGATGATCTCCTGGAGAAGGAAAAGGCAGCCTACTCCAGTATTCTTACTTGGGAAATCCCATGGACAGAGGAGTCTGGCAGGCTATAGTCCATAGGGTCACAAAGAATCAGACACAACTTAACAATGAAACAATAAAAATAAGGACCCTAGAATACAAAAAATAAAGGGACTATTTAGGAGTGTTCTAGTTTAGTGGAACAGTTTAGTTAAGTTTAGTTAACTAGTTTCAGTTCAGTGGCTCGGTCGTATCTGATTCTTTCCGACCCCATGGACTGCAACACGCCAGGCCTCCCTGTTCATCACCAACTCCCAGAGTTTACCCAAAGTCATGTCCACACTGTTGGTGATGGCATCCAATTATTTCATCCTCTGTCTTCCCCTTCTCCTCCTACCTTCAATCTTTCCCACCATCAGGGTCTTTTCAAATGAGTCAGTTCTTCGCATCAGTTAGCAAAATATTGGAGTTTCAGCTTCAGCATTAGTCCTTCCAATGAATATTCAGGACTGATTTCCTTTAGGATTGACTGGTTGGATCTCCTTGCAGTCCAAGGGACTCTCAAGAGTCTTCTCCAACACCACAGTTCAAAAGCATCTGTTCTTCGATGCTCAACTTTCTTCACAGTTAACTAGTTTAGTGGCCACAAAATTCCTCTGTGAGGAAACAGATGCTAAAATGGGAAGATAAGAAGGTGCCATCCGTGGTAACATGATTAAAGTAAAACACAGTGACTCATAAAAGACTGGGACTCTTCAATGAATAGAGGAATGGACACTGTATTTGTTGTGGTAAGGCAGGAAGAATGGGTTGAGTAAGATTTGAAAAGTGGATAGGGTTGCAAGATATGGGATGCTGATTTTATTTTAAGAGCAAAGTGAAGACATTGGATGACTTTGTCTAAACATCAAAATGGGGAGAATATCACATATATATTATATATTTGTGGAGTGTAGCCTGCCAGGCTCCTCTGTCAATGAGGATTCTCCAGGCATGAATACTGGAGTGGGTTGCTATGCCCTCCTCCAGGTTATCTTCCCAACCCAGGGATCAAACCCAGGTCTCCCACATTACAGACAGATTCTTTACCATCTGAGTCACCAGGGAAGCCCAAGAATACTGGAGTGGGTGACCTACCATTCTCCTGGATATTTCCTGACCCAGAAGTAGTGTATATATATATATATATATATATATATATATATATATGCTGCTAAGTCACGTCAGTTGTGCCTGACTCTGTGAGACCCCATCAACGGTAGCCCACCAGGCTCCGCCATCCCTGGGATTCTCCAGACAAGAACACTGGAGTGGGTTGCCATTTCCTCCTCCAATGGATAAAAGTGAAAAGTGAAAGTGAAGTCACTCAATCGTGTCTGACTCTTCGTGACCCCATGGACTACAGCCTACCAGGCTCCTCTGTCTATGGGATTCTCCAGGCAAGAGTACTGGAGTGGGTTGCCATTTCCTTCTTTTTTACACACACACACACACACACACACACACACACACACCACACATATATATATACTATTTGGTAACAAATCATCACTCTGGTTAGTGTAAATGGGCTAGAAGTGGCAGCACAGGAGCCTCCTAAATTATCTTGATCAAAGATAATATGGACTCATTTCAGGGTTTTAACAGTGTGGACACACTGTGGATGGGTAATAATAGTACACATTTAAGATATTTGGGAAAAAAAAATTATCAGGCTCTGTTGATAGATCAAATCTGAATTGTTGGGAAGATTGAGGATTTAAGAATGATCACTATATCACTTCTCGGCCTTTTGGCTAAGATCAAGTGTAAGAATGATCACTATCTTTCTAGCTGAAGCAATTCAAGAGAAAGAGATTTGCTCAAGTGTCCATTGTGATGACATCAATAGTTGAGATGCCTCGACAATGAAACATTACAGTGCAGATATTCAATAGGGACTTAAAAATGTGAATATGATTAACAGATGAGTGATCAAGATTAGGCCTATAAATCTGAGCATCTTCACATTAACATAGATGATATCCTAAGGCATTGGAATGGATGAGGTACCATTAGGAGAAAATATATATGGGAAAGGAAAGAAGTCTCAGATGTTACAATGTAGAGTTCTGCTGTGAGAAAAGTAAGTCAGTAGAGGAAACCAAGGCAGGGCAACTAGAGGAGGAAAGAATAGGAAAAGTAGTCTCAGAGTATTGATGCCTGATAAATTCAAAGAGCTATTTCTCATATTTTCAACTTGTTTTAGGGATTACTCTAAAATGAAGCCTGACAGAACAGTCATTATTTTAATTTCCACCTATCACTAAGGAAGGAGGAAAGGGATGTGTGGAGGGTTTTCAACAAGCAATAAATATTTGGATCCAACAAAAATAGATGTCACGTCATCCAAAATCTCACCAGAAAGAGCTGACTTACAATGTCCTAAAATGTTTGGTGAACTGTGTCGATATCTACAAGAATCTGTTTTTCTGATGGCTCACTCTCCCTGAAACAGACAGGCAATCCTAAATCCCAATAAATCAAAGCATCAAGCTCAATATGCAGACCTCTGGGTATTGTATGATCATTGTTAGACTATATTAGATGTAGAAGCATATCTTCCTAATCTAGAATTTTATGAATCAAATACTTGCACTGGGCAGTGGTGGAGCATGAGGCAGAAAATCTCAGTATAACACCCCATTTGGATGCCAACCATAGACTTTTATTTTTTTTTCCCACAAATTTTGCGATGGCTCCTCTTTTCCTGAGGAGGAGATCTTCCTACTAGGGTCTATTCTTGTTCTTTGGGAAGGACTTTCCAGTTCACAATTTTCCAAAGCCCCTTTTTTTCCCATCACAAGAAACTCTTCCTTCATCATCCTATTTGAACCTGAACTGGACATTGGATACTATATTCTTCTTAGGCGCCCAACAGACTCTTTCATCTGCTTTTCATTGTAATGTGTGAGCCCAGGGGTTTTTAAGTTTCAAGTAGTCANTACACACACACACACACACACACACACACACACACACCACACATATATATATACTATTTGGTAACAAATCATCACTCTGGTTAGTGTAAATGGGCTAGAAGTGGCAGCACAGGAGCCTCCTAAATTATCTTGATCAAAGATAATATGGACTCATTTCAGGGTTTTAACAGTGTGGACACACTGTGGATGGGTAATAATAGTACACATTTAAGATATTTGGGAAAAAAAAATTATCAGGCTCTGTTGATAGATCAAATCTGAATTGTTGGGAAGATTGAGGATTTAAGAATGATCACTATATCACTTCTCGGCCTTTTGGCTAAGATCAAGTGTAAGAATGATCACTATCTTTCTAGCTGAAGCAATTCAAGAGAAAGAGATTTGCTCAAGTGTCCATTGTGATGACATCAATAGTTGAGATGCCTCGACAATGAAACATTACAGTGCAGATATTCAATAGGGACTTAAAAATGTGAATATGATTAACAGATGAGTGATCAAGATTAGGCCTATAAATCTGAGCATCTTCACATTAACATAGATGATATCCTAAGGCATTGGAATGGATGAGGTACCATTAGGAGAAAATATATATGGGAAAGGAAAGAAGTCTCAGATGTTACAATGTAGAGTTCTGCTGTGAGAAAAGTAAGTCAGTAGAGGAAACCAAGGCAGGGCAACTAGAGGAGGAAAGAATAGGAAAAGTAGTCTCAGAGTATTGATGCCTGATAAATTCAAAGAGCTATTTCTCATATTTTCAACTTGTTTTAGGGATTACTCTAAAATGAAGCCTGACAGAACAGTCATTATTTTAATTTCCACCTATCACTAAGGAAGGAGGAAAGGGATGTGTGGAGGGTTTTCAACAAGCAATAAATATTTGGATCCAACAAAAATAGATGTCACGTCATCCAAAATCTCACCAGAAAGAGCTGACTTACAATGTCCTAAAATGTTTGGTGAACTGTGTCGATATCTACAAGAATCTGTTTTTCTGATGGCTCACTCTCCCTGAAACAGACAGGCAATCCTAAATCCCAATAAATCAAAGCATCAAGCTCAATATGCAGACCTCTGGGTATTGTATGATCATTGTTAGACTATATTAGATGTAGAAGCATATCTTCCTAATCTAGAATTTTATGAATCAAATACTTGCACTGGGCAGTGGTGGAGCATGAGGCAGAAAATCTCAGTATAACACCCCATTTGGATGCCAACCATAGACTTTTATTTTTTTTTCCCACAAATTTTGCGATGGCTCCTCTTTTCCTGAGGAGGAGATCTTCCTACTAGGGTCTATTCTTGTTCTTTGGGAAGGACTTTCCAGTTCACAATTTTCCAAAGCCCCTTTTTTTCCCATCACAAGAAACTCTTCCTTCATCATCCTATTTGAACCTGAACTGGACATTGGATACTATATTCTTCTTAGGCGCCCAACAGACTCTTTCATCTGCTTTTCATTGTAATGTGTGAGCCCAGGGGTTTTTAAGTTTCAAGTAGTCATATCCACTTTAAGTCTGGACTCAGTCTTTTTGGTAGAACAATTGTCTCATAAAAAAAGTTGTGTTTTTTTTTAATTGATTTTATTTCATTGAAATCCATTTACCAACTTATGTAATACGTGCCCCACTCTCTTTCCAGTTCATTTCAGATATTTTGAATCTAACAGACATCTTAGGGAGAATCAAGCCTTTAGTCTCTTTCTCTTGAGAGCAATTTTATTCAAAATTTATTTCCAAGGATCATCTTGACTGTCATTGTACCAGGAAAAGCAGGCATCAGCTCTTGTCATCTGGGCACAGTAGACACACACACACACACACACACACACACACATATATAAATCTTAAAATTTAATCTTAAAATTACTTTACAAATAATTCACAAAACTAAGAGTAAAAGGATGGTAAAGTACTTTATTAAAACTTTTGATAACAATTTGAACATTGCAAACCATGTTTTATTCTTTATTTTTCTGATAGTGAAATTGGCAATGCCCTTAGAATGTAATTCACTGCTCTTCAACTCACATTAATGAATCTGGAGCACATCAGTCCCATAAATACTGATTCCTAATATTAAATAATCAGGAACAGATTCTAGCTTATCAATACTTCTAGCTCTTTATCCTCTTGATTTATCAAAATACAATGCTTTTGATATTTGAAATCTGATAATTTTCTCATAGAGAGGCTGTCTATCATTTTGGTTTAAAATTGCAAAACATTTTCATTATTAAGTTTATAAACACCATGTAGAATGATTGATAACCGTATTTTAAAAGTTCTGCAATCACTTTTCCAATCAATTGCAAAAATTCCAAAATGTTTTAATATACTTCTACTGTGTTTGTAAAAATTGATCAGAGTAACAGAACCAATAGACTCTCTGGAACATTTGAATATATGTATATATCACATATGTATATATGATTGATCGCAAGGAATTGGCTTATTCAGTTGTAGGGGCTGGCTCAGCAAGTCCGTAGCATCTATTATCATGAAGAGAAGGCTAGAAACACTATCCAGAAAGACTTGGAGTAAATGGTAATTTTTTCTTACTCTAGAAACTTCAGTTTAGGTCATAAAGATATTCAACTAGTTGGAATAGTCCCACTCAAACTTCTGAAGATAATCTCTTTTACTAATTGTGGATGTTAACAAATCTACAAAATATCTTTATAACATACCGAGGTCAGTATTAAGTTGAATAATAGTCTCACCAAACTGACACATAAAATGAACCACCACACTTGCCTTTAGCCTTTATCCACTTATGAATCTAATTAAATTAATTTTGATGCATGAACAACATAAAATAAAAATGCACTCACATAAGATAGTGCCCATTTGTTTCAGAAAATTTCATGTGATATTCCTTATGAATAGCTAACTGGATGAGTGTGTTATATATCTTTTTTATTTAGACACATATATTTCACTCACTACTTGTTGACTTTTGAGAAAATACATATAAGATATTTTAATGTAATGACATATAGTCTAATATGTCACTTACATGATTAATTTTTACCATTATTAGTATCTGAAGTATTGCTCTCTTTCATTTACATGGCTAATTTTACCATCATTATTAGTATTTGAAGTATTGCTCTCTTTCACTTACATGACTAATTTTACCATCATTATTAGTATCTGAAGTATTTCTGTCTCTATGTATTTACATTTTTATTCATGTAATAACTTAGAATATCATTCCCATGGATCTTTTGGTGGGTATTGTTTTTTAATGTCTCAATCCTCAAATGTGTTCAACAAGTGCTATTTTAAAAATGCCTCAATGATTCATATTTCCAGATTTATTTGATAACTTCTTGTAAGATGGTGAAATACTTTAGACAATCCAAATAAAAAACTAAGGGATGATGATTGATAATTTACTTTGCCATTGCATTATTCTAGGTAATTCAATTTTATAGTTGAGAATAATTTGTGAGTAATGATAAAATAATTTCTAGGAAAATGAAAAGCAAGTTGTGCAATACTAAGTAAAATAAAATCATTATGATTATATAGTTTACCTTAGATTTATAACAGTGTCCAATGGGTTAATATTGAGGATAATATACTCTCTTAAAGTTAACTAATTACAGATGTAAATTGTATCTACAAAACATTTTAATGATTTTTTTGAAACTTGAAGTATTAGACTTCATGTTAAATATAAATTTATTTTTTTCACTTTTATCTTTAGAAGATCACTGAAAAGAATACAATTATAAAAGTATCAGTTCTTACAAATAGTTAGACTACCTAAAAAAGAAATGCAGAACTGAAATTTAGGCTCAAATTATATTACACCAAGGATTAATCAATTCAGAGATAATACAATTCAGTAATATTTTTGTTTGAATTGACCTTGACATAGACCTTGTTTTAATTTTTAATTTTTTTTAGTTAGATAGCAAGGTGAATAAGTCCATTTGTAGGGTTAGAGCATTAGATGACAAATGCACTGATGTATTCACCACCCACATTAAACAACTGAACTCAGCCTCTCAGAAAGCACTCTCTTCTCCATTCCGGTCACCATCCCCTCTCAAGTTAATCATTCTCTTGGATTCTATCATCATTGATGAGCATTGGTTGCTTATGACATTTTTAAAGATGAATAACGCAGTATGTGTTCCTTTGTGTAATCTGTCTTCTTTTGACCAATATTATTTTAGGATGAACACTGATTCTATTTTTCTGTAGCCCTATTTTAAGAATATAATAGGTGCATTTGCCCATCCTTATGATGATATGAATAATTTTCACTTTTTACTCTATCATAGTAGTGTTATAAACATTTTTCATGTTTCTTGATGAACATATGCAGCTATTTTTTGTTGGTTCTTTAATCAATTGTGATGCAATTTTACTTGGTACTGCCAGCTTTCAAAAGTAGATGTATCAAATTGTATCAGCAGTAGATGAGATTTCCTCTCAACATAAATCCTTTCCAACACTTGGTATTGACAACGTTTTCTTAACCATTCTGGTACAGGCATCATCTTACTGTGTATGTGTGATGCATTTTTATTTTTAATGAATTAGTAAATGTAACAACATTTCATGTGTTTACTAAGTATTTGAATATCCTATATTGTGGAATCTTTTGTCAGGTATGTGTATGAAAAATATCCTCTATCACACTGAGGCTTGATTTTTCCAGATGCTATTTTCTTTATATTCAAAGTTTTAAGCCTATATTTAACCCAATCTAACAAATTTTATATTATAGTTAGCACTTTTGTCATCCATAAATTAAGAGCTATCTCTACTCCTGCATGATGAAACATCTCACATAATGCTTTTAATTAAGTTGTTGCTTAAGTGCAATCTTAGTTTTAAATTTTACTTATTAGAAGTCTAAAGATAGTAGATCATTTTGTACACTCTACTCTATGTTATTACAGAAGACAGTTTTACCAAGATCATCACAGCCTGTCTTCCAGCCCTCAACGGCAGTTTTCTTGTTGCCCTCCAAGGGGTCCTTAAGACAACACAAGGTGTCTCTCTGTTTGTTTTTTAAAATATAAATTTATTTATTTTGATCGGAGGTTAATTAATTTACAATATTATATTGGTTTTGCCATACATCAACATGAATCCATCACAGGTATACACATGTTCCCCATTCTGAATCCCCCTCCTTCCTCCCTCATCCCTCCCCGTACCATCCCTCTGGGTCATCCCCATGCCTCAGCCCCAAGTATCCAGTATCATGCATTGAACCTAGACTGGCTATTCATTTAATATATGATATTATGCATGTTTCAATGTCATTATCCCAAATCATCCCACCCTCACCCTCTCCCACAGAGTCTTTTCTATACATCTGTGTCCCTTTTGCTGTCTTGCATACAGGGTTATCTTTACCATCTTTCTAAATTTCACATATATGCATTGGTATATGTATTGGTGTTTTTCTTTCTGGTTTGCTTCACTCTATATAATAGGCTCTAATTTCATCCACCTCATTAGAACTGATTCAAATGTATTCTTTTTAATGGCTGAGTAATACTCCATTGTGTATATGTACCACAGTTTTCTTATCCATTCATCTGCTAATGGACATCTAGGTTGCTTTCATGTCCTGGCTATTATAAACAATGCTGTGATGAACATTGGGGTACATGCATCTCTTTCAATTCTGGTTTCCTCAGTGTGTATGCTTAGCAGTGGGATTGCTGGGTCATAAGGCAGTTCTATTTCCAGTTTTTGAAGGAATCTCTACACTGTTCTCCATAGTGGTTGTACTAGTTTGCATCCCCACCAACAGTGTAAGAGGGTTCCCTTTTCTCCACATCCTCTCCAGCATTAATTGCTTGTAGACTTTTGGATCACAGCCATTGTGACTGGTGTGAAATGGTACCTCGTTGTGGTTTTGATTTGTATTTCTCTGATAATGAGTGATGTTGAGCATCTTTTCATGTGTTCTTTGAGAAGACATAAATGTCTTCTAAGTAGACTAAATGTCTATTTAGTTCTTTGGCCCTTTTTTTGATTGGGTCATTTATTTTTCTGGAATTGAGCTGCATACGTTGCTTGTATATTTTTGAGATTAGTTATTTGTCAGTTGCTTCATTTGCTATTATTTTCTCCCATTCTGAAGGCTGTCTTTGCACCTTGGTTAGAGTTTACTGTGTTGTGCAGAGGCTTTTAAGTTTAATTAGGTCCCATTTGTTTATTTTTGTTTTTATTTCTAATATTCTGGGAAGTATGTCATAGAGAATCCTGCTTCAATGTACGTCGGAGAGAGTTTTGCCTATGTTCTCCCCTAGGGGTTTTATAGTTTCTGGTCTTACATTTACATTGTTAATCCGTTTTGAGTTTACTTTTGTGTATGGTGTTAGAAAGTGTTCTAGTTTCATTCTTTTACAAGTGGTTGATCAGTTTTTCCAGCATCACTTGTTAGAAAGATTGTCTTTAATCCATTGTATATTCTTGCCTCCTTTCTCAAAGATAAGGTGTCCATAGGTGCATGGATTTATCTCTGGGCTTTCTATGTTGTTCAGTTGATCTGTATTTCTGTCTCTGTGCCAGTACCATATTGTCTTGTTGACTGGGGCTTTGTAGTAGAGCATGAAGCCAGACAGGTTGCTTCCTCTAGTTCCATTTATCTTTCTCAAGATTGCTTTGACTATTCGAGGTTTTCTGTATTTCCATACAAACTGTGAAATTGTTCGTTCTAGCTCTGTGAAGAGTACCGTTGGTAGCTTGATAGGGATTGCATTGAATCTATAAATTGCTTTGGGTAGTATACTCATTTTCACTATATTGATTCTTCCAATCCATGAACATGGTATATTTCTCCATTTATTAGTGTCTTTTTTGATTCATTTCACTATTGTTTTGTAGTTTTCTATATATAGGTCTTTAGTTTCTTTAGGTAGATATATTCCTAAGTATTTAATTCTTTTCGTTGCAATGGCGAATGGAATTGTTTCCCTAATTTCTTTTTCTACTTTCTCATTATTAGTGTATAGGAATGTAAGGGATTTCTGTGTGTTCATTTTATATCCTGCAACCTTACTATATTCATTGATTAGCTCTAGTAATTTTCTGGAGGAGTCTTTAGGGTTTTCTATGTAGAGGATAATGTCATCTGCAAACAGTGAGAATTTTATTTCTTCTTTGTCACTTTGAATTCATTTTATTTCATTTTCTGCTCTGATTGCTGTGACCAAAACTTCCAAAACTCTGTTGAATAGTAATAGTGAAAGTGGGCACCCTTGTCTTGTTCCTGACTTTAGGGGAAATGTTTTCAATTTTTCACCATTGAGAATAATGTTTGCTGTGGGTTTGTCATATATAGATTTTATCATGTTGATTTATGTTCCTTCTATGCCTGCTTTCTGGAGAGTTTTTATCATGAATGGATGTTGAATTTTGTCAAAGGCTTTCTCTGCATCTATTGAGATAATCATATGTTTTTATTTTTCAATTTGTTAATTTGGTGTATTGCACCGATTGA
>SJYA01005233.1:9438-26587 GCA_006410615.1 Neotragus moschatus
CTCCCCGGGTGCACCCTCCTTGGCTCCCGTGGCGCCCCAGGACTCCTGGATGCCCCTCTCCCCGGGTGCACCCTCCTTGGTTCCCGTGGCGCCCCAGGACTCCTGGATGCCCCCTCCCCGGGTGCACCCTCCTTGGCTCCCGTGGTCACTCGGGTCTTGGCGCCCTATGGCCGCGTCAGTTTGTCCCCCACCTCCTGTGTAGGATGGCCCCCGTCACTCTCTCCCCCCTTACCCTGCTTGGGTTTCTACACAGAATTTACCTCTAGCTCAGACACAAACACATGTTCCACTTGTTGACTGTTTGTTCCCTGCACTGGTGCACAAGCGTCGCGGACGCAGGGGCTGCTTCTGCATCCCTGTCCCTTTGCTGTTGCTGTTGAGTCACTCAGTTGTGTCTGCCTCTTCGCGACCCCATGGACTGCAGCAAACAGGCTCCCTGTCCTTTGCCAGCTCCCAGAGCTTGCTCAACCTCATGTCCACTGAGACAGTGATGCCATCCAACCATCTCATCCTCTGTCATCTGCTTCTCCTCCCACCTTCAGTCTTTCCCAGCATCAGAGTCTTTTCCGGTGAGTTGGCTCTTGGTATCCGGTGGCCAGAGTATTGGAGCTTCAGCTTCAGCATCAGTCCTTCCAATGAATATTCAGGGTTGATTTCCTTTAGGATGGCCTGGTTGGATCTTCTTGCAGTCCAAGGGACTCGCAGAGAGTGTTCTCCAGCACCACAGTTTGAAGACATCAGACATCAATTCTTCAGTGCTCAGCTTTCTTTATGGCCCCAACTCTCACATGCATACATGACTACTGGAAAAACCATAGCTTTGACTAGACGGACTTTTGTTGGCAAAGTGATGTCTCTGTTTTTTAATAGGCTGTCTCAGTTTGTCACAGCTTTTCTTCCAAGGAGCAAGAAGCTTCTAATTTCATGGCTGCAGTCACTGTCCACACTGATTTTGGAGCCAAGGAAATAAAATCTGTTTCTGTTGCTTGTAGAAGTGTACGATGGCACATGGCAGATACTCAAAAACTTTGTTGAATTAAGTGACTAAATTATTATAATATTTCCAATTTCACAGTTACCTACTGTGCATTAAATCTTTCCGAGATTATCTTTAGATAGATTTTGAAGGTGGATCTGAATGGAAAAAAAACAATTCTTAACCATTTCTAGAGATATAAAGTGTTAGAATTGATCTGATCTAAGAATAAAGAAGTTAGATCTCTCTGAGACCATGTTTACAGATCATAAATCATGTATTTCTTAAAGATGAGGAAACTGGGGTCTGCTTCTGTTTGCGGCGGGTGTGTGTGTGTGTGTGTGTGTATCTGTGTTGTGGGTGTGCCAGTTACACAGCCTCAGCGGCAGTGCCCTGACTTGTCTGTGATGTAGTTCATTGTTATTACCTTGTACAACATTGTTATTACTTTGTACAATATAACTTCTTAATTTCCTAGTAAATTTATTTTTTCTTGTTTTTTTTTTTCACTTACTGCCTCACCCACAAGCATGTGCTGTGATCATATATTCTCTGCTTTCTTAATTCACATAGTTGTTACACGGTGCTGGGTGGACATGGACGATCTTCTGATATAGTTCTGCCTTCTTTGGAAATCTCCACGCGGCTGTCTCCATAACAGAGTCCGTATTTGCGAGAGCGAATTCCTCAGAGTTCCACCTAAACCTGAGACTTCTGTTGCATTTCTTTAAGTGATTCACCCTGGTTGCTTAGGCCAGAGCCTGTGCGTTGGTGGGGGAGTATTTTTGCATCTCCCTGTGGCCGATCCCTCGCATCTGGGAGGTTGTTGAATCCTGCAGAACTTCCTTCTTTCCTGGAGGGTCTCGATTAGCGGATGTGACCCTCTTACCAAATGTTGGCCTTCGCAGAAAGTTTGTGACTTTGCTTCTTGTTGCAGAAATTGTCCTCTAAGAAACCAGTCAGATTCATCAGATGATACTGTGTCTTACTAGCGAGCAATTCATGACTTCCCTTAGGGATGACCATCAAGGGCATAGGGGGAAAGTCTGTAGTATTTAATACAGTGCTTTGGACTCTGGTGTGCCCAGTAAATTAGCTTAATGTTGTTATAATTCCTCGTTTGGAGAATGCATTTTCCCTCCTGTTACACAGTTAATTATTTTCTCAACAATGAAAAAGAATACTTTCCTTTTAAAAACAGTTTTCAATGAGCTGTTTTAAAAAGCCATCTCTCTGCAGATGTAGACATCGAGTAAATTCAGTGCCTTTCACAACTCTGTGAGTGCTTTTAGCCCATCAGGTGACACTGAAGCTTTTAAAGTTGCCTCATTCACAGCCAGGGAGCAGAAGCAAGCTAAGAATTGACACCACTGAGATCAACCCCATTTTCATTTCCCTCTGGTTCAGATATGTGAGAGAAGTCAGTGTGGTCTGTAATTGTTAGAGAAGCATCTGAATGCCTCCTAGTGGTATACTGTGTGGGCTAATTAAGAAATTTTAAAAATAATATTTATAGAAAGTATTTTAAATTATTAAAACTTGTAAATGCAAAATACTAAAACCCTGTGATGATAACATTCCAAATGGAACAAATACATTTTTGCTATATAAAAATTAATTCAAAATCTTAACCAGAAAAAGTATAATACATTGATGAGGATGACTATATTTTTAATCAAAATTTTTATGTTTTTGGTTCAGATTAGATTATTGTAACTGACTTTTTAAAAATTTAGTGGAACTCTTTTGCAGTTAAATACAGAAAAATGTTGCTACTAAGATTGAATTGCTTTGTTTACATTTATCCCTTCAATTTGATTACCATATGAACTTTTTAATTTCTTTGTATGATAAAATAGAAATAATGGCTTATAGAAATTTTGTGGTACATTTTCATATGGCTTTATTTTTAAATTCCATTTTTCAAGTCAAATGAAAACTTTTATTCAGTGTCTTGAAAATGCAGACTATAGTAAAACTTTAAAATGAGGAAGAATGCTGATTTAAATATTTCTTTAAATGCTAAAAAAAAAAATGGGTCTCAAGACTTACAGAAATATAATTTAAAATGTAAATGAAGTCACAGGGAAAGAATTCTGATGAGGGTCAGTGGGGAGTGGGATGGGGAAGCAATATCCCTTTGTTAAGCATTAAAAAAATATTTAATTAACTGCTTGCCAAAACAAAACAATTAAAATGGCAATTACCTTTAAAATAGCATCAGTGTATTTGCAGCTGTTGTGGTATAAAGCTAGGAAGCACCATGCTAATCTGAAAGGGGCAGCTTAAATATGAAATTATGATGTCCTTGGCTTCCTGTGGTACAGCTGTCGAGCTCGGGCAGCGCGCTGGTCAATGGTGACATTCTCCGTGTCAGCGAGCAGCGTCTCCTGATACCATCACCCGCGGTTCACACGTCGCGGCATCTCCAACTGTCGAACGCTGGGTCCCCCGGCGGGCGCTGCCGCAGCTTCCAGGCTCCCCCGCCTGGCTCACGTTTCATTCTTTGGCAATGTGCCCTAATGATATCCCCGCGGAGCCCCCGGCCTCGCCTCCCCCCCAGGCCGCATCACGGCGCATTCATCCGAGCGAGCCCGCACGGGCAGCACACGCGGTAATCTCCCACAGTTCCTCCTAAGACGCTGGCCTGATGTTTCAGGCTTACTTAGGTTCCTAGTTTTGACCCCAAACAGTCTGCGTTACTAAGCTATAGCCGCCCGTGTAAGATGCCCAAGAAGCTACTTTGCTGCTTATGCATTTTTCAGGACGGCTTCTGAAGCAGACTTTTTTTTTTTAACAAGCAGAGTTGATCACAATACGATTCAAAGCCATACGTGGCTTTATGAGCATGGCCCATCTGTGATGACTTGAGCGTGTCTCTCCGTGTGGAGGGTCAGCAGCCGCTCACTGTTGTCTCCCTTTCACTCGCTAGTTAACCGCCTGTCTCCACGGCTCGGTCGCCCTGCTGTACCCGATGCACTGGCAACACATCTACATCCCGGTGCTGCCCCCGCACCTGCTGGACTACTGCTGGTAAGTGGGCTCTGCCGGCTCCCTGGGCCCAGACGTGAGGACTGGGAGACGCCGCCCCATCTGCAGATTCAGCAGGCTTCCAGGGCTTACTCCTGTGTGTGTGTGAATGAGACCTCTCAAACCCGACACGGAGATCAGCAGTAAGTATTAAAAGCCGGTGTTATGAAGGGCAGAGCGGTTCTTTCCAAAGGTAGCCAGACTCTGTTCTTGGCAAACATGAAGTTCTTTAGATTTCCTTGAGTTTGTTCTACAGTCATTGAGATAATTAAATGCGCAGATAGAAGCTGACGCAGTCTTAACAGCTGTGGTTAGGAATGCTTTGCAGACGTTGTAGTGTCAGTCAGAGAGCCCGTGTCCCAGGAGTCAGAATTTGTCTGCAGAATCTTTGAGAATCCAGGCTGTCTCTGTCGGGCCACATGTTCATCCCCTCCACCCCAAGGCATGCTTTCCCACACGCACACTTACCCAGTAGCACGCCTGGTACCAGATACCTGTGGAGGGCTTGCCTCGAATGCAGGGTTTCCGTGAGTCCCTGGTGGTGAAGTCAAAGCCTCAGCCTTGAGCCACCGTGAAAAGCAGTGTTGACATGTGCGGGAGTAATTCTGAAACACTTGTTGGCATCAGAAACACCTGCCAGTGATCTCACAGTCTGAATTCCGCTGGGCCTCCAGAACTGCCCCCGTCCTATTCCCTGGAGGCTGACGGAGAATTAGACCCTCACACAGCAGCCCTGTGGTCTTCCTTGGGACTTAGGGCAATCATCTTCTGTAGGCAGAGCTCAGTTCTTAAGAAGTCAGAGGAAAGTTTTTACTCTGAACCATCCATGTGCACATTGGTTCCCTGGTGGCTCAGATGGTGAAAAATCTGCCTGCCAACCAAGAGATGCAGGTTTGATCCCTGGGTCGGGAAGATCCCCTGGAGAAGGAAGTGGCAAACCACTCTAGTATTCTTGCCTGGGAAATGCCATGGACAGAGGAACCTGCTGGGCTATATAATCCATGGGGTCGCAAAAGAGTTGGACACGACTGAGTGACTAAAACAACAAGAAGTCCCTGTATGTGCGTGCGTGCGCCTGCACACACACACACACACACAGAGAAAGGAAGTGATTTTGACCATAATATATTTGTTTTTATCACAACCAATGTTACCTAAAAAAAGCTCTTTTAGAAATGAAGTAGTTATTTTATTTTCTGATTTCATGAAAAGCACATCAACTTGACGTGTTTAAGGGTTGAAGTGATCTAAGTTCATTCAGTGAAGTTTACTGTCAAGTTTTTATGACCAGGCCTCTTCCGAACAAATGATTTTAATGACAGTACATATATTTGACCACATATCAATTAAACCCACCTACTGTGGGCTTCCCCAGCATGGTAATGTTACTAGTATTGATAATGCCATGAAGTAAGTTTCCAGTGACTTCCCACTGCCATCCTGCCTTTTGGGTGCTGGGAGGCAGAAACAGTTTGGAAGGAGACTGTAGATAATGTGGTTTAATTATACTGCAAAGCACCACACACACGTCTGAGAGTACAGCTGGTTCTAGAAATAGCTGTCTTGGTCCTCACTTTAGAGCTTTCTTCTCTCACCAGCAAACTTAGAACAGACCAGCGTCCTCGAAGGCAGGAACCACGATTCTCTTACATCAGCATGTGTAGTAGACCTTTGCACATAGTATGCAGCAATTAAAATTTATTTTCAATCATCTTGACAAATGTATCAGAAAATGCATTGCTACATGATTTTTAAAAATCTATGCCAAAGGAGAGTCCCTTGGAGTGCAAGGAGATCCAACCAGTCCATCCTAAAGGAGATCAGTCCTGGGTGTTCATTGGAAGGACTGATGTTGAAGCTGAAACTCCAGTATTTTGGCCACCTGATATGAAGAGCTGACTCATTTGAAAAGACGGTGATGCTGGGAAAGATTGAGGGCAGGAGGAGAAGGGGATGACAGAGGATGAGATTGTTGGATGGTATCACCGACTCGATGGACATGGATTTGGGTAGACTCCGGGAGTTGGTGATGGACAGGGAGGCCTGGTGTGCTGCAGTCCATGGGGTCACAAAGAGTCGGACACAGCTGAGCAATTGAACGAAACTGAGTGGTTCAAGAACTAACACTTTTAATTGTGAGGTTTAAAATTACATTTTGTCATATATAATATTAGTGCTATTTTAATTTTTCTGTAGAAAATGTTCTGAGATCTTAGGAGGTAACATCCCTTTAAGTTCCGTTCTCTGTAGTGATGTCACATTTAAGACTTCCTGAAATGCTGTGTTTAGAAAAGATCACTAACTCTCTCCAGAGATGTCTTCCTGATACTTTCTAACTCTGCCCACGTGTCCTTCTTTTTCGGCTGCTTCCCCTGAAATGAAGGAAGCTTGTTCCGCATCTAAGTCTTAGTCATTTCTGACCTCTGAAATAGCCCCTTCAGGACAGGTTCTAGCAGCCTGCGTGCTAGGCACTTTCCTGGTCCAGAGAACAGAGCCATGGTAATCAAGCAAGAAGTTATCTGAGAGTTCCTAAACCTTAAGGTCACTGTGACGGACACCACTTCTAACATAGGAAGTGGGCAGTGTAATCTACATTTGTTTTTTCCAAAAATGGCTGTCTGAGGCTCCAGCTCTCTTTCCTTGTCAGAGAGTCCCACAGACTGAACTAAGAAAATGGTCTTCTTCTCTCTGCATCTTTGCCACTGATCCTAGCGTTACACTGATGTGTGTGCAAAAGGGAGAGGAATTTGAGATCATGCCTTCAATCTCATATTTTTTGAGTAAAGTATATCCCACTCCAAAGATGGCACTAGGAAGATGTGATGGACTAATTGTGTATTTGCCAACTCTTGAAGGTGGTTGGATTCACCCAGTCCCGAGGCAGTCCTGGCCCCTGGAAGCGGGTCTCTGGTGTGGGCTAGACTCGGAGGGCCGCGATGCCATCTTGTGACCGTGGGTGAATAGCGCATCTTGGTCGGCTGACGGAGGCTTGCTAATTGGTCAGCTCATTCCTTCATTAATCCATCCCTTTGTGGACCTGACATTTAGTAAATGTGTGTTTGCCAAGCTGTGAGTATGTAACCTAATGAATAGGAGTTAGTTTCTGTCCCCTGGGGTCCCCAGATAGGAAGAACTTCCCATGTTCGTGCACAAGTGCACATCGGGAGCCCAGAGGAATACCGTGATGCCATAGGATTTATGTCTGAGGTTCATCAAAGAACCCCGATTGGAGTACCCAGGAGAAGTGCCCTCCGTCTGCTAGGGTAGGAAACGACACCATCTGTGTTTTCCCCCTCCTCTGCCAGTATAAGGGGAAAATGGGGAGTTTCTGTGTAACGGGTATAAAGTTCAGTTATTCAGCATGATTAAATCTAGAGATTTGTATAACATTGTGCCTTTACTTAACAGTTACTTGATTGTAGGCCTAGAAATTTGCATGGTAGGTATTGATACGCAGAACAGAACAGAACATGAAAAGTGTGCTTGAATGTAGGAGGCCTAGAGTGATGTGCCACGTGGCCTAACCTTCTGAGTCCTGAAGCACCCCCGAGGCACTGTGAGGCCAGCACCAGTATGACTGTTCATTTGTGTGATGATGGTGTAGGCACTGTTTCTATGCTATCTGATTCTCCTTCTTCTTTTTTTTTTTTGAAAAGAGCAGATTTAGCTTCTAAGAGAATAGTTTGGTTTTTTTTTAAATGAAAAATTATTTTGTTTAGACTATCCTAGGTTAATAGAGTACTGCTGTTACAGTCTACCCCAAGGGTGGCCTCCACAAGAAAAACCTAAAAAAGAAAAAAAGCTACTACAAAGTAATTATTTTTTATTTTTCAGTAAAGATTAATTGCTCCCCAAAAGAGGCTGCAGTCATAATAGAGCCTTTTGTATCCTGTCTTTGCGAAATAATTCCACTGACAGAAAGATCTAGGGTAGTTTCACACATAGAGGATAAAACGTCTGTGTTGCCGAGGCTCTCTCCCTGACTTATTAACGCCCTGATCTAGTTAGGAGATTTCAGCTCGGGTAGCAACATTACCTTTCATGAGATTTGGCTGAGTTAATATTAGGATGTAGGCAATCCAGTTTTCATGAGGATGAAGTAACTATTGAGGTTAATATGTATTCTGCAAAACACCATAATTATTGTAGGAAGGTGTGCTCTAGATTAATAATATTTGCAGTCCAACATGTGTGTATTTTGGATTTTCCAAAAGTTAGTGAGTTAAAACTACATAGAGATACCCAGCAATCCCATAGAAAAAAGTTTCAGTTAATTTATGGGTAGAATTTTGTATTGGATTTTTATTCTGACTTAACAGTTTCTGTAAATTTGTTGTTTATGTTTCGAGAGGTAACTAGCTTTCATGAAGCTTTAAAAGTGTTATCTAAGGTATATTTGATAGGACTTCAGTTGGTTAGCTATTACTTTTGTCACTGATTTTTAAAAATCTGATGTATCCTGCCCTTCAACATAAGTAAAATAGATATAATTATTATTTTTAGAAGGCTTAAATAGTCTGATGAACATTGATTATATTAAAATGTGCTTTGATATCTAAGATTCCATGGTCTTCCTGTATTATGAACCTGGTAGTCAAGTTTCCTAACCTGGAGTGAATTGGAAAATTGTGCCGTAGCTTTAATTTGTGCAATTTTGTGAAAGTTGCCTGAACCCGGTCCTGGGAGCCCAGAGTAGTTAGAGGCACACATTTTCTGTCTTCCGTGGAGTCCCAGAAGGAATCCCAGAGGTGAGAACTTTGATGGGGAACCAACTAGCCTTTTTATTTAAACAAAAGTGCAACAGTCCACATTTATTCCTTCTCTCTCCTTTTGAAGAAAGGAGAAAATCTGTTAGATCTTCAGGATATCAAGGCCTATAAACAGTTCTTGACTTTCAGTCAAATGAAATATCCAGAATATCAGATCAATTCCAGATGGCCCGTTGCATAGAAGTTAAAAAAAAGAAAAAAAAAAAAAAAAGAGAGAAGGAACAAAGCTACAAAAGACAAAGACAACTGGGAATGAAAATCTATGACAATATGACCAGGCTAATGAGTTAAATAAGAATTTGAACCGTTCTTAGTTTTTGTGAATTCTGGATGTGTGGATGTTAGTGGCAAGCCATTCATGAGCAGATTAGGAACTCTTTGAGGTCACTTTGAAAACTGTGGATCTGCCAAGGTGCCAGTTTTGTCTGGTTCTCAGTAGCAAAGTGGACATGCCAGACTTTAGCCAGCTCAGTTCTAATAACGACAGGAATGTTTGGAAAATTATGCAGATCCTTGGAAAACGAATGTTATCTGTTTTCATTAACAGAGAAGGTTGGCATTAAGTATCACACAGAGATGTATGTAAAAGAAGTGCCAAAATGTTTTATTTTAAAATCGCTACTAGCTTGTATGTCTTCTATCACATTGGTAGACACTTGTTCGTTTTCATGTTTCCTTATTAAATAATAATCTCATTTTCAGGCGTCGAGTTGAATAATTTCCTTGCTGTATTTCTTGAGAAATATTTCTGAAACTACCTGTGAGGCTTGACTGTGTGTATCGTGAGCTCCATGTAATGTCTGGATCCTCTGCTGGAAGGCCAGCCCCACGAGGGCATGAGCTCTGCCTGTCCTGTTTACTGTGCCCTCATCCCTGTGCCAGGCGGTGGCACCTGGGTCTGCTCCACATACTGAGTTGAAGTAATTAACATCACTCTGAAACTTATTAGAGCAATTTAAAATTTATTAAATTTAACACATTAAATTTATTAATTTTTAATTTATTAAATTAAAATGATAACTTTATTATCATTCTAAGTTAAATTTTGTTCATTTAACATTATAACTAACTATAATTTTATATGACAGTTGAAAGTGGGATACAGAAGAATGTATGGAGTTTAAATAAAAGGCACAGGATGCAGGTGGAAAGATAGCAGAGAAATAGGATGGTGAGAGTGGTGGAGAAGATTACTTATCTTTGCATCCTCAGTTCCCAAACTGTACCTGGCACACAGTAGGTCTCAGTAAACACAGTGTGACTGACTGACTCAAAAATTTTGGTGATATCGTTGTGTGAAACCATGAATCTATATTAATAAAATCATGTATGAATCTAATTAAATAAAAAATTATACAAATAAGTGTGAATAAATTTGATGATTCTTCAGGATACATTTGATAGGAAGTATATGGAAAAGATTCATCTGAGATGATGGGAGACCCTAATATTCTCCTTACATTAAAAAAGGTTTTTTAAACATTATAACTCTTGATTTAATTATAATTCTGTGATTTTCTACACATCAGCCTTAAGTTGAATATATTAGTGGCCTCAGATTAAATTTGAGTTTTCTGAATGGAATAATTTTAACTGTCTATGATGTGCTATGTTAGAACCACCCATTTATCAATGTAATTTTTAAAGCATTCTGAATTACTGTGTTGTTGTTGCAGTTTTAATGAACTCTGTGACCATATCTGTGTGTATTTTTAACTTAGTGCCCCCATGCCGTACCTGATTGGAATACACTCCAGCCTCCTAGAGGTGAGTATCTTTTAGACATGAGATAAATTAATTAGTAAAAGTAATAGTTAAAACAGTTGTGTTTTGAGAGAATATCAGTTGAATAGTACAAGGAAGTAACTAGCTGCATATTTAGAATATATATACGTGATCGTTTTCCAGGAGGTGATATTGAAGTAATTGTCTTTAATCAGTTTGCACAGTGGCTATCTTCAGTGGCCTGAGACCCCCGAAAGTAGTTTGGTTGCAGTCATGTGTTAAGTTTTAAATACTAAAAACTTAGTCTTTGAACCATCTTCTTGATGATGCTTGAGATATTTTATATCTGTTTCTCTTTCAGAAGATATATTTCTATATTTTAAAAGCAAAAATTTTTGTAATTATGGATCATAAAGGATAAATTTTTATTTTGCGAACTTCACTATAATCCATTCTATCAAAATCTTATCAAAATATGTTTTAATACACTAATCGTGAACTTTTAAATTAGAATATAGCTTTTCAAAAATTTTAATTTTCAGTCCTGTTGGGACTTAAAATGTAGGTTGTTTTTTTTTTAACTGTCATTTCAGTGACTTTTGTCATTTGTTACAACTGTAATGGAAAACCTTGAACTTTAAACACCTCAAACTTGAAATCAGTGACATTTCCATAGAGGACATCTTATAAGATTAGTTTCTAAAAAGTAAACAAAAGGCTTGGGTTAGTTGCCTGGCATCATTATGCTAGCTGATTTGTTCAAATAAATTTCTGTTTTGGCTGGTTGTCCGTATTGTACTTTAACCCGGTTTCTGATGAGCAAACTTTGTCAGTTAGATTTGGTTTAATGATTAGTCATTATCACTGTATCAATCCTCACTTGGCTGATCAAGAAAGATCCTGGGGGTTATTTTTAAAACTCCTGACCATCTTTTGTGGAGAGAGTATGCTTTAACCATTAATAAAGAATACATCTTAATGAATTATAGTAGGTTTAGTTTCTTTTCAGTTTTGAAGCCTGGATTGCATAGCGTGATGACTCTATATTTTGTTTATTTTTAGAATACTTCTTAAAGGCCAGGGTACTTGCAGTGAAAACAAATTGTATAAGATAAACATAAATAAGTAGGTATTTTGTCTACTAGTAGAGCATAGAATATATGACTGGCATTTTCTTCACCAGTAGTTTGATTTCTTGCAAAAATCTAACCATGGTTGGTTGGCATGATTTTTTTTTTTTAAGTCATCAAATTTGATTTTGATGTTAGTGCACATATCTCTTTATTTAACATACCTAACAGAACACATAGTTTTTATAATACATGTATTTATGCAGATGAAAAACATTTGAAGTGGTTCACTGTACCTGCTTTATCATTTTGCATAGTGATTCTATATCAACTTTTACAGAAGCTTTTCCAGAATACTGCAGAAGGTAGTACATGCTTTAAATATTCAATAAAATTTATCACATGTTTATTGGACACCTGTAGAGAAAATCATTACCTTTTTAAAGAAGCAAGCTTAAGAATTTTTTACTCCGTAGGATATTGTCTTGGACAGCAGTCCTTTCTGCCTTTCAGATGGCTCTTGTCATGAAGTGAGACTGCATGAAGCCACAGTTAGATCAGCTGGAGTCTCTGCTCCTTTTCTACTCTGAACTTATTAAGCTATCTTTATTTGGCTTTATTTGGTTTATTTGGCTGAATAGTGAATAAGAAACTATAACAGGAACTTCAGGAATGTCTTTAAACCCGTTGGGTACCATTTAGTAACTTTTTCTTCTTAGTCTTTTACCAGGAGATACACATCCTGTATCAGAATTCCATTCTTATGATGACATTATTAGGCAGATTTATTTTTAGCTAAAATTCTAATCTTTAGTGCTTTTTAAATTTTATTTAAGTGGTATTATAGTCAAAATACAAATATATTTACCCATTTTACATATGAAACAGGACTGGATAATTTTTCGCGTCTTGTTTGGCTGCAAATATGACTGATTTTTTTGTTGTTGTTGGGGAAGTGTTGAAATAGCCTCTTCCCTCTCTGTCAAGAAGGTTTCAACCCTTTTTATCAGTTTTACAAAGACTTTCAAACCTAATTGTTCAAAGATGTGAACTTAATGTCTTTCTAGACCTTTTAAAAATTATTTTTATGTGGTCATAAGTAAAAGCTGGCTAGGAATCTCTTTTTAAAATGTTTAAGTTTGCTTCTGAAATGAAGGGTAAGGGCATTTTGTTCCCACCTGAAAACTAGACTTTAGGGATAAAGTCCAGGCAGACTAAGGCCTGTTAGTGATTGGGAGTAAGTCCGCAGAGGCTCCCAGTGCAGGGCTTACATCACTGAATGATTCTAGACAAAGTGTTGACCCAGTCTCACAGCACAGGTGTGCTGGCCTCAGGAGGGTGACAGGCAGGGGATGCCAGCAGACTGGGTGGCTCAGCATCTTGTGTTGACCTCAAGACTTTCAGTCCATGGCCTAATAGTATCTTTTTATTTTTGAGGGATAAAAAGCACGTTCTGTTTCCACATTTTCTTACTCTTTCCCCATCAAAATAAGTTCATGAATTTTGTGAGATGGAAAAGTGTGGGACAGAGGAAGAGGTGCCATTTCACAGGCCATCTAACCTTTTATTCTTCTTTAGAAAAAAATAGCGAAAGCTAGGTTTGGAGGGAAATAAAAGAGAAAATACATTAATCTGAACTAAAAAAAAAAAACAGATTTAAATTGCATACTATTTCTACCCCTTAGTTGGCTTATGTAGAATTGTTCTCACTTTAGGGAGGCTCGGTATATTGATTTATTGAAATGAACACATTTTCCATTCTTACCGAGTGTTCCCTATAACAAATTTTAATGTTCAACTATTATCAGACTTGTTTAATCTAAGAGAAAGTTTGAAAAAACTATACATTTCATACCAAGACTAATTTCCTTTATTCAGAGTTAAGTGTTAGTGATGTTACAAATATTTTGGGATCACAAAACCGTTACTCTGGGCTATTTAGATGAACTCACTTTATCCCCTGAAAAAAAGTATCAGGTTTCTGGATTATCCTTACTATTTCTGTTTAAAAGGGCAACTTAGAATTGAAGATGGAAATGAAACTTAAGGTATACTTTTCCCATCTAAATGCCATTAATATACAGATTTTTTTCTTCATAAAATAGGTTATGTTTATGGCTATGCTGTAGTTGACTTGTAGATAACTGCATACTTACATATGTAAATCTCTTCTACATAAACATATGCCCATGGAAGGGAAATGAGCTCATAAATATTTGGCACTGATATCACTATTATAAGTGACTCTCTGTTAATTTGTTAGAAATGGCCATCTTCTGAATCTTACTTTAGAATAATTATAGTGTCTTTTACAAGACAGAGTTTCAGAATCTTGTGTCCCCTTGAGAATCCGTATTCCACAAAGACATTATGGCTTTCTTAATTCATAAAAATTCCCTACTTTAGACTGTCATTTTCCTAGCAAATTTAGCATTCTACCCAGTACACAAATATTTGAAATTCTAAATAGATCGCAGAAATTTCAGTCTTGGCTAACTTAAAAGATTGTCCTGGCCAATTTAATATTTAGGGTGTTTAAATTGAAAAATGGCTGTTATTCTAGAATGTCGCTTTTAAAACTATTGCACTGAGATTAATTGGTAGATTGCTAGTTGACCTATGCAGTTATAGAATTCTGAGTTGATGGATATATTTCATTAATGTACATATTACTTATTTTCACTAGGGAATAACATTTGCTATCATTTAAATAAGACTAATAGAATTATATGATTTAAGTACACATATTAGTTTAGATAGGAAAAATTAATTATAAATGTTTCTTTAAGGATACAACTTTAATGAATTCTAATTTAGTGTCATTTATGCATGTATTGAGATAATTTGGCCATTTGACTAAGCTTTCAGACAAATATGACAAGTCACATAGTTGATCTGATAGGCTGTTAAATTTGATCCTTTTTATTAATTTCATGAGATAAAGAATATAACAAATTCTGTATTACTGCTGTCATTTTTTCTTATTCAGCTTTCGCTTATAAGTCATCATCAGCTTACACCAAATTGATATGGAGAGGATAGAGGAAATATTTTAATTTAAAACTTGATTTATTACTTAGTCATATTAATTGTTCTGTGTTAACCCCAAAGTATGCTGTATGCTAAAATAGCTCTAGAACTGGCTACAAGTTCCTGTATCATAAGATTGAAATTCAGTTGGTAAAATTTAAAGAATGTAAATATTTACAGTTTATTATAGTGGTGTCCCTGTTTTATATTTGTTGTAATATCTCTTTGGTAGTTAGATTACATTTAGTTGCTCCTAACTAAATTAATATTTTTAGGTGATTAAGCATTCTATTTTCAGTACTTTTTACTCTTACCTTTTTGAATGGTTGTAGACCGACTTTCTCGTAAGGCAAAATTGTTTGTATTCTTTCATAGTGTAGAATTTTCCTTTTTGTCTAAGGCTAATGCATTAAAATTAATTTTCTCTACATGTCTAAGCTCATGATAGTTTTGGAAGGAAACTATACTAAGATGTGCGTCTATAATTGTGTTTTTTAAACAGAGAGTGAAAAATAAATCACTGGAGGATGTGGTCATGTTAAATGTTGACACAAACACTTTAGAGTCGCCCTTTAATGACCTGAGCAGCCTTCCCAGCGATGTGGTAAGTGTGGAGGGTGTTCTGTGGTGAACACGCGTGTGTATGTTTTCTCCTGGACGCTTGAATCACCAGGAGTTGCTTTCCCACTTTTTCTGTCTGAAGGAAAAGGCTTGCCTGTGTGCCTGTGGTGTGAGAGGAAGCAATGTAGAGCCTCCACTTAATATTTTTACCTTTTGGCAGTCGAGGAGATGTCGAACGGAGCATCACATTCCTCACTGTAAGAGCAGGATCATAATTAAAAAGCTCGATGCGTTCATTAGGCAGAGTTTCTTTAAGCGCACGTCTCTTCATCTCATCTTAATCATTACATTACAAAGTAGGCACTTCTGTCTGCCTGGTGGCATGTCTTGCAGAAGAATGAGCGAGTTTTGAAGGCAAGAAGAAGAAGGGGGCCAATTATCGGCTTTTGCTTGCCTGCCACCTGCCAGCGCTTTGCCTTTTAATTAATGAGCGATGGCACTGGTCAGTATAACAAGAAACGCTTGTACAGTTGGGGTCAGAAATTCCGGCTTTGATCTCCCTCAACGTTCTGAAACATTTATTTGTTTTCCCTAAATTATTTCAGTTTTATTTTTAATCTTTTCTCTCCTGCTGAGGGCCGCGAGAATGAAAACCCACACTGTTTGTCATTTGCTCTGGCAGAGCGCAGACTGCTTACTTAGGATTCTATTTGTAAATTAAACTGCAAACCCAGTTTGTCATAAAAGACATCTGATCCTTTTGAAATGACGAAAACTGTCTTTTGTCTGTAAAGGCTGATAAATTAAGTGCCAGCTCTCTTTTGGTCTTTGATCTTGCAGAGGCTTGTGTGTGTGTGTATGTGTGTGCATGTGTGTGTCTGCAGCTGATAATAGGATATATTCTGTATTTTGTGTTAAGTGGTTTTCAGAAACGCATTTTTTTGGCCTTTGTATTACTTAGAACAGGGTACAAATGCAGGTTGTACTGCTTCTGTATATATTCTAGTGTCTATTTTAAAATATCTGTGTAACATAATTCTAATTTAAAATAACTCCCTTTTAAAAATCCACTTATTCAGATATATTAAAATTTGGAAATAACCTTCAAAATATTAATTTCAGTAATACTGCAAGTACTTTGAAATCATTATTAGGTTTGAGTTTTTAATTATTTCTTTTTTCAAACTCAAAAAATACAATAATACTTGCCTTGATTGCTTTTATGGCTGCTGATAGGAAAAATGTGACTTTAAAGTCAAAATCAGATTATTTATGCTCATAAATAACCTAAAATACTTGCTGACCTTGAAGCAAATTAACTGAACTACTTTATCTCACTGTAGTAAAATTTGTGCTATGTATGAATAAATCCAAACCCAGGCCAGTGAGGAATCATATTATCTTTTTCGCTCATTATAACTAGATTGCCTCATTATAAAAATTCTGCAGAAGCTGCTAGAAAGGATTAGAGTTGTTCATTTAGAAATCCATCAAAGTAGTCTTCACGAGATAGGGACATAATTATGAAAATAAAGTCCCAGCTTTTAAGAGTGTTTTCCTTAAGTGCATATAGTCCCCACAGTTAATTCTCTAAGAGAGGATTTTTTTTTTTTCCTTTAAATGAGGGAAGAATAAGAGAAAGGGAAGAAATCAGCTTTCTTGTGTTAGATTAAAATGTTTATAGTCAGCTCTAGCGATAGCTGACCATTACTTTGAGGAAAACAGTCTTTAATAGTAATTTTTTGATGGGTGATTCTGTTCAAATTGAGAACTGCTACTTTCCTAGTAGAATTAGTTTGATATTTAAACATGCATTTAAATATGTGAAGTTAAACACTAGTCACAAAATGTCAAAACCTAAATATGTACAATGACAGAAGAGACTGTCCCACTGGTTAGCAATAAGCAACAGTCAGTTAAAGATCACCGAAATAGGAAAGAACGCTCATAAAAAGGAACTCTGAAAGGTGATGTAGATACAGCTATTG
>SJYA01005234.1:0-26645 GCA_006410615.1 Neotragus moschatus
GCCAGGAAGAGCAACCCAATGTCCAAGGAGGGCCTAGAGGACCCATACATTGTTGAAGGTCAGGAAGGGTGGTGGGAGGAGATACCCCTCATCCAAGGTAGGGAGCAGTGGCTGTGCTTTGCTGGAGCAACTCTGAAGAGATACCCCACACCCAAGGTTAGAGAAACCCAAGTAAGATGGTAGGTGTTGCAAGAGGGCATCAGAGGGCAGACACACTGAAACCATACTCACAGAAAACTAGTCAATCTAATCACACTAGGACCACAGCCTTGTCTAACTCAATGAAACTAAGCCATGCCTGCAGGGCAACCCAAGACGGGTCAGTCATGATGGAGAGGTCTGACAGAATGTGGTCCACTGGAGAAATGCATGGCAAACCACTTCAGTATTCTTGCCTTGAAAACCCCATGAACAGTATGAAAAGGCAAAATAATAGGATACTGAAAGAGGTAATCAGTGGAGAAATAGCTCCAGAAAGAATGAAGGGATGGAGCCAAAGCAAAAACAACATCCAGCTGTGGATGTGACTGGTAATAGAAGCAAGGTCCAGTGCCGTAAAGAGCAATATCACATAGGAACCTGGAATGTCAGGTCCAAGAATCAAGGCAAATTGGAAGTGGTCAAACAAGAGATGGTAGGAGTGAACTTCAACATCCTAGGAATCAGCGAAGTAATATGGACTGGAATGGGTGAATTTAACTCAGATGACCATTATATCTCCTACTGTGTGCAGGAATCCCTCAGAATAAATGGAGTATCCATCATGGTCAACAAGATTCCAAAATGCAGTACTTTGATGCAATCTCAAAAACGACAGAATGATCTCTATTCGTTTCCAAGGCAAACCACTCAATATCACAGTAATCCAAATCTATGCCCCAACCAATAATGCTCAAGAAGTTGAAGTTGAATGGTGCTATGAAGACCTACAAGACATTTTAGAACTAACACCCAAAAAGGATGTCCTTTTCATTCTAGGGGACTGGAATGCAAAAGTAGGAAGTCAAGAAACACTTGGAGTAACAGGCAAATTTGGCCTTGGAATGCAGAATGAAGCAGAGAAAAGACTAATAGAGTTTTGCCAAGAAAATGCAATGGTCATAGCAAACACCCTCTTCCAACAACACAAGAGAAGACTCTAAACATGGACACCACCAGATGGTCAACATCAAAATCAGGTTGGTTGTATTCTCTACAGCAAAAGATGGGGAAGCTCTATACAGTCAACAAAAACAAGACCAGGAGCTGACTGTGGCTCAGATCATGAAATCCTTATTGACAAATTAAGACTGAAGCTGAAGAAAGCAGGGAATACTGCTAGACCATTCAGGTATGACCTAAATCAAATCCCTTATGATTATACAGTGGAAGTGAGAAATAGATTTAAAGGCCTAGATCTGATAGATAAACTGCCTGATGAACTATAGAATGAGGTTCGTGACATTGAACAGGAGACAAGGATCAAGACCATCCCCATGGAAAAGAAATTTAAAAAAGCAAAATGGCTGTCTGGGGAGGCCTTACAAATAGCTGTGAAAATAGAAAAGATGAGAAGCCAAGGAGAAAAGGAAAGATATAAGCATATGAATGCAGAGTTCCAAAGAATAACAAGAAAAGATAAGAAAGCCTTTCTCAGCAATCAAGGCAAAAAAAATAGAGGAAAAGAACAGAATGGGAAAGACGAGATCTCTTCAAGAAAATAAGAGATACAAAGGGAATATTTCATGCAAAGATGGGCTAGATAAAGGACAGAAGTGGTATGGACCTAACAGAAGCAGAAGATATTAAGAAGAGGTGGCAAGAATACACAGAAGAACTGTACAAAAAAGATCTTTACGACCAAGATAATCACGATGGTGTGATCACTCATCTAGAGCCAGACATCCTGGAATGTGAAGTCAAGTGGGCCTTAGAAAGCACCACTACAAACAAAGCTAGTGGAGGTGATGGAATTCCAGTAGAGCTATTTCAAATCCTGAAACATGATGCTGTGAAAGTGCTCCACTCAATATGCCAACAAATTTGGAAAATTCAGTGGTGGCCACAGGACTGGAAAAGGTCAGTTTTTATTCCAATCCCAAAGAAAGGCAATGCCAAAGAATGCTCAAACTACTACATAATTGCACTTATCTCACATGCTAGTAAAGTAATGCTCAAAATTCTCCAAGCCAGGCTTCAGAAACATGTGAACCGTGAACTTCCATATGTTCAAGCTGATTTTAGAAAAGGCAGAGGAACCAGAGATCAAATTGCCTACATTCACTGGATCATGGAAAAAGCAAGAGAGTTCCAGAAAAAAAATATCTATTTCTGCATTATTGACTAGGTCAAAGCCTTTGACTGTGTGGATCACAATAAACTGTGAAAGATTCTGAGAGAGATGGGAATACCTGACAGCTTGATCTCCCTATTGAGAAATCTGTATTCATGCCTGGATGCAACTGATAGAACTGGACATGGAACAACAGACTGGTTCCAAATAGGAAAAGGAATACATCAAGGCTGTATATTGCCACCCTGGTTTTTAAACTTCTATGCAGAGTACATCATGAGAAATGCTGGACTGGAAGAAACACAAGCTGGAATCCAGATTGTCGGGAGAAATATCAATAACCTCAGATATGCAGATGACACCACCCTTATGGAAGAAAGTGAAGAGGAACCAAAAAACCTCTTGATGAAAGTAAAAGAGGAGAGTGAAAAAGTTGGCTTAAAGCTCAACATTAAGAAAATGAAGATCATGGCATCTGGTCCCATCACTTCATGGGAAACAGATAGGGAAACAATGGAAACAGTGTCAGACTTTATTTTTGGGGGCTCCAAAATCACTGCAGATGATGACTGCAGCCATGAAATTAAAAGACACTTACTTCTTGGAAGAAAAGATATGAACAACCTAGACAGCATATTCAAAAGCAGAGACATTACTTTGCTGACTAAGGTCCATCTAGTCAAGGGTATGGTTTTTCCAGTAGTCATGTATGGATGTGAGAGTTGGACTGTGAAGAAGGCTGAGCTCCAAAAAATTGTTGCTTTTAAACTGTGGTGTTGGAGAAGACTCTTGAGAGTCCCTTGGACTGCAAGGAGATCGAATCAGTCCATTCTGAAGAAGATTAACCCTGGGATTTATTTGGAAGGAATGATGCTAACGCTGAAACTCCAGTACTTTGGACACCTCATGTGAAGAGTTGACTCACTGGAAAAGACTTTGATGCTGGGAGGGATTGAGGGCAGGAGAAGAAGGGGACAATAGAGGATGAGATGGCTGGATGGCATCACTGACTCGAGGTACATGAGTCTGAGTGAACTCCGAGAGCTGGTGATGGACAGGGAGGCCTGGTGTGCTGTGACTCATGGGGTCACAAAGAGTCAGACACCACTGAGCAACTGAACTGAGAAGAGAGACTCACTTGAAATCAAAAGACACACAGACTTAAAGTAAGGGAATGTGGGATTATATTGCATACAGATAAAGGAAAAGAAAACTAAGGTAGCTAAAATAAGACAAAGAATTTAAAACAAAGACAGTAACAATGCAAATGACAGTACACAATGTTTTAGAAGTCGATACATGATACGTCAGTTGGAAACATATATACACCTAACATAGGGAAAGGTAAACATACGGCAAATATCAACCACCACAAAAGGAGATGCTGATACTAACAAGACAATAGAAAGAGAATTAAACACCCCTTAGCTCCATCCAAAAGCCGCAGAATACACAATCTTTTCAAGTGCACATGAAGCATTCTTTAGAAAAAATTATATACTAGTCCACAAAACAGGACACATATATTAAAGAATAATGAAATCATATTAAAAAGTCTTTTCTGATTACAACAGTATAATACTATATATCAACTACAAAAAAAAAAAAAAAAACTGCAAGAAACACAAACATGTAAAGGCTAAAAACAGATTACAGAACCAAGGAGTCAAGAAAGAATTTAAAATACTCAGAGACAAATGGAAATGGAAACACAACTGTTCAAAATCAATGTGACACAGCAAAATCAGTTCAAGAGTGAAGTTGTAAGCAATGAAATTCTGACTAAGGAAACGAGAAAAAGTAATCTATCCTTTCAAGTTAGTTGCTCAGTCATTTCCAAATTTTTATGACACCATGGATTGTAGTCTGCCTATCTCCTCTGTCAATTGAATTTTGCAGGCAAGAATACTGGAGTAGCTTTCCATTCCCTTCTCCATGGGATATTCTGGACTAATTGATCGAACATAGGGCTTCTGCACTGTACATACAGTATTTAAAATCTAGAAAACAAGGGATCTCAAAGAAGGCTAGTGCCAAAAACTGTTCAAACTACTGCAAAATTGCACTCATTTCACATGCTAGGAAGGTAGTGCTCAAAATCCTTCAAATAAGTCTTCAACAGTACGTGAACCATGAACCTCTAGATATATAATTTTATTTAGAAAAGGGAGAGAAACCAGAGATCAAATGGCCAACATCCTCTGGGAATTACAGAGGGAATTACAGAAAGTAAAACATCTGCTTCATTGACTATGCTAAAGCCTTTGACTATATGGATCAAAAACACTGGAAAATTATTTTAAAGATGGAGACATGAAACACCTAAGCTGCCTCCAGAGAAACCTGTATGTAGATCAAGAAGCAACATTTATAACAAGAGGTGGACAATAGACTGGTTCAAAACTGGGAAAGGAGTGTGCCAAAGCTGTATATTGTCACCCTTCTAACTTAACTTACATGCAGAGTATATCATGTGAAATGCCAGGCTAGATGAAACTGAAGGTAGACTCTAGGTTGCCTGGAAATATATCAATAACCTCAAATATGCATATGACATAACCCTCATGGCAGAAAGTAAAGAAGAACTAAAGAGTTTATTGATGAAGGTGAAATAGAAAAGAAAAAACCTAGCTTAAAACTCAGCATTCAAAAAAGTAAGATCTTGGCATCCAGTCCCATCATTTTGTGGCAAATAGATAGGGATACAATGGAAACAACGGCAGACTATTTTCTTAGGCTCCAAAATTACTGGGGATGGTGAATGGAGCCATGAAATTAAAAGATACTTGGTCTTTGCAAGCAAAGCTATGACAAAACTAGACAGCATATTAAAGACGAGAAACATCATTTTGCCAACAAAGGTCTGTATAGTCAAAGCTATGATTTTTCCAGTAATCATGTCAGATATGAGAATTAGACCATAAAGAAGGCTGAGCACTGAATAATTGATGCTTTTGAACTGTGGTGTTGGAAAAGACTCTTGAGTCCCTTGGACAAAAGGAGATGAATGAACCAGTCAATCCTAAAGGAAATCAGTCCTGAATATTTATTGGAAGGACTGATGCTGAAGCTGAAGCTCCAATATTTTGGCCACCTGATATGAAGGGCCGACTTATTGGAAAATATCCCTCATGCTTGAAAAGATTAAGGACAGTAGGAAAAGGAGGTGACAAAGGAGAAGTGATTGAATGGCATCATGCACATGAGTCTGAATAAACTTTGGGAGATAGTGAAGGATTTGGAAGCCTGCTGTGTTGTAGTCCATGGGTTTGCAAAGAGTGGAGACTACTGAGTGACTGAAGAACAATAAACCTTTCATGCTAAGGTCTAGCAGATTAAAAGAACACTATGCAATGTTTGTAGAAGAAAATAGAAAAGATCAGAACAAAAATAAATGAAATAGATATTAAGGAAACAATAGAAAAGATCAATGAAACTAAGAACTGGTTCTTCAAAAAGACAAAGAATGTAGATATACCATTAGCCAGTCTAAAGGAAACACACACACACAAAGACACACACACACACAAACACACACACACACAAACAGAGAAAGGAGAGCAAATAAATAAAAACAGATTATAAATAAAAAGTTGAAATTTTAATCACAAAAATAGAAAAAATCAGAGATCACTGTGAACAATTATTTGTCAATTGAGTAGACAATTTGAAAAAACCCCACAAATTTATATGTACAATATTGAACCAGGAAATAATGGAAAATGTGAAGAGACTGAATATCAATAATTAAATTGAATCAGCAATTAAAAAAAAATAAAAAAAAAACTCCCAACAAACAAAAATCCGGCACCTTCACAGGTGAATTATACCAAACACTGAGGAAAAGTTAACATCTATCTTTCTCCAACACTTACAGAAAATTAGAGGAAAAAATGTTTCTGAGCTCATTTTACAATATCAGTATAGCTCTGATATCAAAATAAGAAAAGGATAACACACAAACTTACAGTCAATATCACTGATAAGCATAGAACAAAACGTCTGTACAAAATATTAGCAGGCAAAATTCAGAAAAACATATTTAAAGAACCATATGGCATGATCAAGTGGGTTTTATCCCAAGGAATTCAGGAAGGTTCAATATATCTAAGTCAATAAATATAATATATCACCTTGATATACCACATTAAGAAAATGAAAAATAAAAACCACATAATCATCTAAATATTGAGCTGGCTAAAAGTTAATTCAATTTTTTTTCTGTATGATGTTATGGAAAAATTCAAATGAACTTTTTGACCAAACCAGTATATACATAAAAAGCATTTGAAAATCTTCAACATCTATTTGATATAAATTCTCAAGAAAGTGGGTATATAGGGAATCTCTGTCAATATAATGAAGGCTTTAGTATGGCAAACCTACAGCCAATATCATGCACAATGTTGAAAAGGTGTAAGATTTTACCTAAAATCAAGAAGGCAAGGATATCACTCTTACTACTTTTATTTAATATAATGCTGGAAGTTATAGACACAATAATCAGACTACAAAAATGATTAAAAGTCATCCAAATGGATTAGAAGAAGTAAAACTGAGGATGGCATGATAATATATATATATATATATAGAGAGAGAGAGAGAAAATCCTAAAAATGCCATAAAATTTTTAAACTAATATTGAATTCAGTAAACTTGCAGGATATAAAATTAACATAAAGAAATATGTCATGTTTCTGTACACTAAAAAACAAACTTTGAGAAAGAGAAATTAAGAAACAATCCTAATTACAAGTGTTTTAAAAAGAATAAAATATCTAGGGGTAAATGTAACTATTGAGGAAGGTCTGTACTTCCACAACTATGACACTGATGAAAGAAACTGAAGATGACATATATAAATGGAAAGATGTACTGTGATATCATAGATTGGAAGGATCAATATTGTTAAAATGACTATACTATACAAGACAACCTACAGGTTTAATTCAATTCTTATCAAGCTACCAATAGTATTTTTCACAGAAGTAGAACACAGAAACTTAAAATTTGTTCAGAAGCACAAAAGACCTCAAATTCCCAACACAAAATGACAAGCAATAAGATTTCAAGAGGGGCAAGTGAAATGAATAGACATTTTTTTTTCCCCAAAGACATACCACAAACTGACACATGAACAGATGCTCAAAATCACTTATCATCAGGAAAATACAAATCAAAATCTCAGTGTGATACCATATTACACCTTTCAGAATGGCTATTATCAAAAATAAGACAATAAGTGTTGATTAAGATTTGGAAAAAAAGAGAATCTTATTGCAATTTTGTTTGGAATGTCAATTGGTACAATCATTATAGAAAATATGTAGTTTTCTCAAAAAATTAAAAACAGACCTATCATACAATCCATAAATTTTGGCATTTTTGGAACAAACCAAATGGCAAAACCAATACAATATTGTAAAGTAATTTGTCTCCAGTTTATACACACACACACACACACACACACACACACACCCTTATGGGCTTCCTTGGTGGCTTAGTTGGTAAAGAATCTGCCTGCAATGCAGAAGAATGCCTGTGGTGCAGGAGACCTGAGTTTGATACCTGGGTCAGGAAGATCTCCTGGAGAATGAAATGGCAACTCACTCCAGTTTTCTTGCCTGGAAAATCCCATGGACAAAGGAGCCTGGTTGGCTCACAAAGAGTTGGACACGACTTAGCAACTAAATAGCCATGACCATGTTCAATTGATAATTATTTACAATAGTTAATATATGGAAGTGACCTAAATGTCCATCAATAGATGAATGAATAAAGAAGAAGTGATATCTATCTATCTATAATGGTATGTTAACCATAAAAATGAAAGAAACTCTGCCATCTGTCAAAACATGAACAGACTTAGAGAGTATTATGCTCATGGGGTCACAAAGATTTGGACATGACTTAGTGACTAAATAACCATTACCATGTTCAGTTGAGAATTATTTACAATAGCTAATATACAGAAGTGACTTAAACGTCCATCGATAGATCAATGAATAAAGAAGAAGTGATGTCTACCTATCTGTCTATCTACCTATCTATAATGGGATATTAGCCATAAAAATGAAAGAAGCTATTCCAATATGTGATAACATGAACAGAGAGTATTATGCTATATGAAATGAAATTATGCTATATGAAATAAGTCAGAGAAAACAAATATTTTATTATTTCACTTATATGTGCAATTAAAAAAAGAAGAATGAAATGTCAATCATAACAAAAAAGAAACAGACTTATAGGTACAGAGGACAAGGCAGTGTTTGCCAGAGGGGCAGAGTTGGGGGAATGAGTGATATAAATGAGGGAGATTAGGAGCTACAGGTTTCCATTTTCAAAACAAATATGTATTGGGAATCTAATGTACAATGTAGGAAATACAGTCAATATATTACAATTATTTTTATAATAGTACTAATTAGACTTATTGTAGTTATTATTTTGTAATGTGTAAATATATAACATGACTATTTTGTACACCTGAAACTAGGGTAATATTGTAAGTCATTACATTTCAAAAAAGAATGAAAAAAAAAAAGCTGATAGAAACCAAGCCTGGTGAAAATATGATGTCATACAAATATCTTGGCAAATTATAATCCTGCTGTCTTTTCTTACATTCTGTACATGGCATAATGCACTATTCTTTTAACCGTAATATTAAAAATGTCCTCATTTCATTTATTGTATTTTAATACATACTTTCCTGATATCAATCAGATATGTAGATAATTCTGTGGTATATTTTATTTGGGAAATTACAGTAAATATCTGAAACAATTCATAGTCCTAACATGAAGTCTTCCATTTTTTCTTTCCATACTTAAGTTTCAAGAGTAAATATCAGAATTCCGAGGTTTATCAATGACTATCTCATGGATTTTCGATGATGGCTCCAATCAATGAACTGGATATTTCCCACAGGACTAAACACAAAATATTGTAGCCTACTTCTAAATTTTTTTCTGGCTTTTTCATTTCAGAGATTGTTATCTAAATCTGGAAATAAAGTTAAGTAACAGTATATATTGTTTGATACATAGTGACACTAGTGGCAAAGTATGTAAAACTCATCACAATATTGTAAAGTAATTATCCTCTAATTAAAATAGATAAAGTTTTAAAAAGAAAAATTAAAGACTGTGTAAATATTAATAAATATATAAGTAAATAAAGCTTATTCCAACTGTTAAAAAAGAACCTGTGTAACAGATGTGGGATCAATCACTGATCTACAAGATCCCCCTGGAGGAGGGCATGGCAACCCACTCCAGGATTCTTGCTTGGAGAATGTCATGGACAATGGGACCTAGCAGCTGCAGTCCATATGGGTGCAAAGAGTCAGATACAACTGAAGTGACTCAGCATGCATGCATGCACATATACATTTAAGACTGCTACGTTTCTTCATGAATGTCATCTTTTGTCATGATGCCATGTTCCTCTTTATAGCTAAAAATACTCATTTTTTCTGAAGTCTACTTGATCTTATGTTAACTTGGTCACAACTCATGCTTTATTTTGATTATTTTGTCCATTAACTCCTTTATATTCTTTCACAGGTAAGAATCCTCTTTAATCCTCTTCATTTAAATTTTCTTGTAGACAATACATAGTTTGGACTTAAATAAAATCTTCATCTTTAATTATTGTGCTTATTTCACTTTCTTTTTTATTGTGACATAGGTCACATATAAAATTTTACAAAAAGGGTAAAATTTAATGGTTTTTAGTTTATTCAAAAAGTTGAGGAACTTTTATGGTATTTTCATCACCCTATTTCTTTCATCACCCTAAAAATAAACCAGATACCTATGGTGAATCCGATTTTCCCTTTTCTCCAGTCCCTGGGAAACAATACTTCTCGCTTCCATGAATTTTCCTATTTGAACTTTTTATGTAAATGAAAAATATTTTATTCCACCTCATGCGAAGATTTGATTCATTGGAAAAGACTCTGATGCTGAGAGGGATTGGGGGCAGGAGGAAAAAGGGACGACAGAGGATGAGATGGCTGTATGGCAGCATATACTCGATGAACGTGAGTTTGAGTGAACTCCGGGAGTTGGTGATGGACAAGGTGCTGCAATTCATGGGGTTGCAAAGAGTCAGACACGACTGAGCAACTGAACTGAACTGAATGGCTATTTATGTTAAACTATTGTGTATGTGTCTATTGACTATTTGCATATCCTCTTTTGAGAAATGTGTACTCAAGCCTTTGATAACTTTAAATTGGATAATTATCATCTTATTGATGAGCTGTGAAAGTCCTATATGTAGTCTGGATGTTCAATATTTTATACACATGAATTCACATAGCATGCACTTCTTTCTTGGAGCTGTATTTCCTTTTGAAGTCACAACTTAAAAATTAACCTTATACAATGTCACAAATTTACTCTAAATTTTCTTCTAAAATTTGTACAGTTTAATCTCTTAAATTTAAAATTTAGATCTACTATGAGTTAACTTTTATACATGAATGAGGAAAGGTAAATCATGGTGGATTCATGTTGATGTATGGCAAAACCAATACAGTATTGTAAAGCAAAAAAATTAAAAATAAATAAAAAATTGTGCATGTTAATATCCAATTATCACAGCACCTTTGGTTAGAAGGACTATTTCTCATCCCTAAACTGTCAGCTGTGTAGTTTTATTACTTGATTACTTTTCTTTTTATCTTATTTGTTCTTTTTTTCTCTGTTAATTCATTCTTATTTTCTTTTGAGTTATGTGAAATTGGTATCATTTCATTTAGTTTTCTTAAGTTTTTTAAATTTATTTTTTATCTTCCTCCAAAACCTTTTAAATTATTAAATTAATCATTGGTTTTCAGTCATCCAGGCATGACATGTATGCCTGGATTTTTTTAAAATTTACCTTTATTTGAATGCAGTGAGCTTCTTCAATCTATAAACTTATCTTTCACCATATTAGAATTTTTGACTATTATTTCTGCTAATATATTTTAATACCTCAAATTTTCTTTTCTTCTGAACCTCTATCAGTTCAGTTCAGTCACTCAGTCGTGTCTGACTCTTTGCGACCACATGAATCGCAGCACGCCAAGCCTCTCTCTCCATCACCAACTCCTGGAGTTCACTCAGACTCTCATCCATCGAGTCAGTGATGCCATCCAGCCATGTCATCCTCTGTCGTCCCCTTCTTCTCCTGTCCCCAATTCCCTCCTATCATCAAAGTCTTTTCCAATGAGTCAACTTTTTGCATGAGATTACCAAAGTACTGGAGTTTCAGCTTTGGCATCATTCCTTCCAAAGAAATCCCAGGGTTGATCTCGTTCAGAATGGACCGGTTGGATCTCCTTGCAGTCCAAGGGACTCTCAAGAGTCTTCTCCAACACCACAGTTCAAAAGCATCAGTTCTTTGGAGCTCAGCCTTCTTCACAGTCCAACTCTCACATCCATACATGACTACTGGAAAAACCATAGCCTTGACTAGACGGACCTTAGTCAGCAAAGTAATGTCTCTGCTTTTGAATATGCTATCTAGGTTGCTCATAACTTTTCTTCCAATAGTATTAGAATATTAATGTTAATTTTTATCTTTCTGTATTTTTTGCTCATTTAATTTTCATCTTTCATTCCTTCTCTCTTTTTCAGTACTTAAACTTGGAGAATTATTATTCATCAAATTTAAAATCTCAGATTCCATCTTTTATTGTTTTTATTTTTTCACATATATCTGAAAGATATATTATTTTTGATATTTGTATTTTTTTGTTCCTTAACTACATAATTTTTACAGACTTTTCCCCTTATTTATAACATTTATCTTTCTATTTAAGTATTTTTATAACTAGATAATAGAATTTGACTATGATAGCTGGTTTGAATGATTTTTATTATAATCGCAACAGTTGAGTCATCTATTGACTCTCTTTCCTTTGGGAGTTGATAACATTTGGTAGGTTTTTTGTATGTTAAGCAATTTTGTAATACATCCGGAATATTTTGACTGTTATATTTTAGAGACTTCAGCCTTGTTACAACTCTCTTTTGTTTGTTTCTGTATTTGAATATGTGGTATCAATCAACTCATATTGTATGTTTGTTTGTTTTCTTTTTTAAAAAAATTATTTTCTACCTCCCTAGTTTTTCAGTTATTAAGTCCTGTCTTACTCTTTGTGATTCCATGGACTGCAGCATGCCAGGCTTTCCTGTATTTCACCACCTTCTAGAGTTTGCTCAAATTCATGTCCATTGAATCAGTGATGCCATCCAACCATCTCTTCCTCTGTCACCACTTTCTCCTCCTGCTCTCAATCTTTCCCAGCATTAGAGTCTTTTCCAATGAGTTGACTCTTCACATCAGGTAGCCAAAGCATTGGAGCTTCAGCCTCAGTCCTTTCAATTAATATTCACCATTCATTTTTCTTAAGTTTGTCCTAGTTTGATCTCCCCTCAGTGGGTTCCAATTTCAGCTCATGTTTTGAAGATTTTGCTGCACTGTTTTTGTTTGTTTTCCATGCATTTTACTGATTTAATATGAAAATAGACTCCAGTTTAAATATAGATTCTATTCTTAAATCTGTTTTGGATCAGTTGCATATGCTTCTCACTCAGAGTTTAATCTGGTACATGGACCAGATCAAGTAAAAATTCAGTTTTCACTGTGTTTAATTTGTTGCTTGTGCACACTTTGTTTTCTGAGTTCTTCTCTGCCACTCACTACCTGGTCTATTGGTATCTTTATTTCTGGTTCTTCTGGCAAAAAAAAAAAAAAAAAGAAATTGAACTACTGTCCTTACTCATTTGCTTTTCCCACAGCTGAGACTAGTGATGCCCTCATGGAAAACCCTTCAAATAAAACAGGAAAATAGTTGAAAACACATAGTTTGTCGGTTATTCTCTGAGTTTTTATTCCCTTCTACTGCTCAGCTTTGTTTATTGTAGTTCCTTTTCACATGTTGCATAGAATTTTTAGAGTAAGTGAGGAAAAAGGCTTTAGTAGGTTTGCTTCACCATGTCAGAAGAACTCTTTCTACAGACTAATAAACTGACAAATTATTTAGACTCTAAATGTAAAGGCAACCTTTTGTCAACAATGATAATATTTCACCCACTATCTAGAATCATATTTCATCTCTGAGTCTTTCTTCCTCATTCCTATAGAGGTTATGCTAAATAATAATTTTATAATAATTAACTGCAATGATTCTGAAATGTATCATCATAGAAATGCATCTTTTTACTATTTGTTTTATGTGTATTATATGCATATCCAGAAAAACATATTATATATTATACACATATCCAGAAAAACACCTTCTTCTGTTTTATTGATGATACCAAAGACTTTGACTATGTGGAACAAAACAAACTGTGTAAAATTCTTGAAGATATGGGAATACCAGACCACCTAACCTGTCTCCTAAGAAATCTGTATGCAAGTCAAGAAGCAACTGTTAGAACTGGACATAGAATGACAGATTGGTTCCAAATTAGGAAAGGAGTATGTCAAGGCTGTATATTATCACTCTGTTTCTTTAACTTATATACAGAGTACATCATGTGAAATGCTGGGCTGGAGGAAGCACAAGCTGGAATCAAGATTGCCAGGAGAAATATCAATAACTTCATGTACGCAGATGATACCACCCTTATGGCAGAAATTGAAGAAGAACTAAAGAGCCTCTTGATAAAAGTGTAAGAGGAGAGTGAAAAAGTTGGCTTAAAACTCAGCATTCAGAAAACAAAATCAGGGAATCCAGTCCCATCACTTTATGGCAAATAGATGGGGAAACAGTGAAAGAGTTTACTTTTGTGGGGCTTCAAAACTACTGCAGATGGTGACTAAAGCCGTGAAATTAAAAGACAGTTACCCTTTGAAAGAAAAATTATGACAAACCTGTAAAAAGCATACTAAAAAGCAGAGACATTACTTTGTCAACAAAGGTCCATCTAGTCCAAGCTATAGTTTTTCCAGCAGTCATGTATGGATGTGAGAGTTGGACTATAAAGAAAGTTGAGTGCCTCAGAATAGATGCTTTTAAACTGTGGTGTTGGAGAAGACTCTTGAGAGTCCCTTGGATTGCAAGGAGATCCAACCAGTCCGTTCTAAAGTAAATCAGTCTTGAATACTCATTGGAAGGTCTGATGGTGAAGCTGAAACTCCAATCCTTTGGCCACCTAATATGAAGAACTGACTCATTGGAAAAAACTTCTGATGCTGGGAAAAGATTGAAGGCGGGAAGAGAAGGTGATGATAAGAGAATGCTGTTTGGATGGCATCATCAACTCGATGGGCATAAGTTTGAACAAGCTCCAGGAGTTGGTGATAGATAGGGTAGCCAAGCCTGCTGTGATCCATGGGGTTGCAATGAGTAAGATATGACTGATTGACTAAACTGACTGACTGATATGCATATTGTTATTTTATTCTTTTTGAATTTCACATGTTCTTGCACATTATATTATGTTGCACATTGAATTTTTTCTGATAAATGCTTTTATTTTTTAATATAAATTTATTTTAATTGGAGGTTAATTACTTTACAATATTGTATTGGTACATTTGAATCAGTTCTAATGAGGTGGGTGAAACTGGAGACTATTGCACATTGAATTTTAGTGTGGAGTGCATGACTGTGAATTCAGTCTAAATTATTTAAGTTATATACCCAGATATATATTTAAATACATGCAATGATAATTGTACATTAATTATAAGGTATCACTTTAGTTCAAATTATTTTTTTGTAGAGTTTAGGAAAAGTAATTGCCCACAAGTTTAACTACTATTAATGTTTTTAAAATTAATATCAAATTTAATATATTATCCTGAAGTAACCTTGGTATCTAATTTAATCCTATACTTAAATGGAATTTTAAACACTTGAGAAAATGTTGAATTGCTGTGATTAAAGATTGCGTCATATATCAGGTGTTATAAATCAATACATTTTGATTACACTTAGTTGAAAAATCTGTAGAAGTAAATATATTCTTGTATGAATCAATTACTGTATGGAACATTAGCATCTACCACTTGATTAAAAAAAGTTTAATTGACATTTTGTATATCATACGATTTAAACACTAAGATTCTGATAAGTGATAACCAATGTAAAGCTGAAATGTTATCATTAAGTTATATTAATTCATAAAAATGATATAATATTTTGCCTTCATATATAAATATTCACAGGGCTCCCTTGGTGGCTCAGACAGTAAAGAATTTGAATGTAATATGGGAGACCCGAATCTGATTCCAAAGTCAGGAAGATCCTCTGGAGAAGGAAATGGCTACCCATTCCACTATTTTTGCCTGGAGAATTCCATGGAGAGAAGAGCTTGGTTCATTGCAACCCATGGCGTCATAGAGTCAAACATGACTGAGAGACTTTCATTTGACTTCACATAAATATTCTCATAATAATATTACTGATCAGTTAAACAACCTTACCCCTCTCTATATCTTCTATTTCACATATTTTAAAATCAATTAGTTTGATCATATATCTGATATTAATTAATTAAAGTCTCCTATTGTTTGAAAGTATCTGTATTGTTCTTACAATTCATTTATGATTAAAATATATGTGGCATATTTTTGAAAATTTTGAAAATAAATATTATCATATAGGAAAAATGACTATTTTATTATCTTCTTTTTTCATAAATTAATTAATTTATTTTAATTGGAGGCTAATTACTTTATAATACTGTAGTGTTTTTTTACCATACATTCACATGAATCAGCTATAGGTGTACATGTGTCCCCCATCCAGAATTCCCACCCACTTCCCTCCCCATCCCATCCATCAGGGTTGTCCCAGTGCACCAGCCTTGAGCACCCTGTCTCATGCATTGTACTTGACCTTGATTTTTTGTAAATCTCAAAATACATATGAGTCTTATGAATACCTTTGCAATGACATAGGAAGATTCTATTAGGAAGATATCCAATTCTCAGTGACATAAGTCAAAATAATATTTTTGTAGCATATGCTTTTAACACCATTATAGTTTAGTTTTCTCTTATCTTAATTATGTATTATCGCTTGTCTTACTGAAACCAAAGAAATCCATAATACATTTTATTCAACCTGAAAGAATCAGCTATTATGTTGTATTATAAAGAATAGCTTTACTTTCTGAAAAAAAAATCGATTTTTTATGCAAGCAATTAGTTACCTTTCAACTCTCTGTGAGATATATTTGTTCATAATTAGAGAAATTAATTATCTAATTGATAATTTAATGTAGTATCTGTAAAGCATATACTGAAAATGTTCAATTGAATTAATATTCAGTAAAACATTTTTACATATTTAGGAATTATGGTAGGTAAAACATCTGTTAGCTGTCCATAGATTATTTTTAATCATTATCTGTGTTCAAAATGTATACTTTTTTAAAGCAAAATAAACGGCTGGTGATTAATAATGTCATCCCAGATAGAAAGCATATCTGTAAAATCACCAAAACAGGAGATCCATTTTCTCTTTCCAATGAAATTACCTTTTCCCAAGTGGTCAATACAATTGTCATCTGTTATTTTGGAGAATGTACAGGATTTAATAGATGAGGTATATAAAATTAACTATATTAGAAATGTACCAGCTGTCAATATGGCTTCAAACCAACATCATCTTTAGGGAAAAGCAAATTCCAAACTGCAGACAGTAAAATATTAGTCTGATGAAAAGATTATAAGTTCTACCATCTGTTGCACATTTTACAACTAATTGTGATTTGTTTCCTCTAAAAATGTACATTTTTCTTGCTACACAAGAAACAAGATATCGTGGTATATTCATTGTCTAGTAGTGACACACTAAAACTATCAGTTAGATAATATCACCTACTTGCATGACTATTATCCATAATAAACATATATTTACTCAAAAAATAATAATCCTCCGAATTAATTCAATATGTTTTTGTAGGTATTAGCATAATGTCTTCATTTTGTTTCCAAGTATTACTATTGTACAATTCATAAAAAATTAGGTCAAAAATCAAATTTCTGCTGTAATTTGTGTAGATAATAATAGGTTGTTCTTTGACATAGTGCTCAATTTCTCATCATAGAGTACTGGTTTATCATTTAATATTTTGTTATTCTGTCACTCAGTCATGTCCAACTACATGTGATCCCATGGATTGCATCACGACAGCCTTCTCTGTCCTTCACAAAGACCCAGAGCCTGCTCAAACTCATCTCCATTGAGTCCGTGATGCCATCCAATCTTCTTTTCCTCTTTTGTCTCCTTCTCTTCCTGCCCTAAATTTTTCCCATTATCAGGACCTTTTCTGATGAGTAGGCTCTTCGCATCAGGTGGCCAAAGTAATTGAGCTTGAGCTTTAGCACCAGTTCTTCCAATGAGTATTCAGAACTGATTTCCTTTAAGATTGATTGGTTTGATCTACTTGCAGTCCCCAAGAGACTCTCAAGAGTCTTCTCCAACACCATAGTTCAAAAGCATCTATTCTTCAGTGCTCAGCTTTCTTTAAAGTCCAACTCTCATATCCATACATTATTACTGGAAATACCATATCTTTGACTAAACAGACATTTGTTGCCAAAGTAATGTCTCTGCTTTTGAATACGCTATCTAGATTTGCCATAGCTTTTCTTCCAAGGTGCAAGTGTCTTTTAATTTCATGGCTGCAGTCACCATCTTCAGTGATTTTGCAGCCTAAGAAATTAAAATTTCTCACTGTTTCCAAAGCTTCCCCATTTTTTGTCATAGAGTGATGTGGACAGATGCCATGATATTAGCTTTTACAATGAGTTTTAAGCCAATTTTTTCACTTTCATCAAGAATCTCTTTAGTTCCTCTTTGCTTTCTGCCATAAGGATGGTGTTATCTGCATATTTAAGGTTATTGATATTTCTCCTGACAATTTTGACTCCAGCTTGTGTTCATTCAGCTTAGCATTTCTTGTGATTTCTTGTGATACAAGTTAAATAAGCAGGATGAAAATATACAGCTTTGATGTACTCCTTTCCAAATTTTGAACCAGTCCATTGTTGCATGTCTGGTTCTAACTGTTGCTTCTTGACCTTCATAATGGTTTCTCAGGAGGCAGGTAAGGTGGTCTGGTGTTATCATCTCTTGAAGAATTTTCCAGTTACTTGTGATCCATACGGTCAAAGGTTTATCACTGTAAATAAAGCAGAAATAGATGTGTTTCTAGACTTCTCTTGCTTTTTCTACAAGCTGATGGATGTTGACAATTTGACCTCTAGATGCTCTTCCTTTTCTAAATCCAGCTTGAATATCTGAAAGTTCTAGGTTCACATACTTTTAAAGCCTAGCTTGGAGAATTTTGAGCATTTCTTTGCTAGTGTGTGAAATAAGTGCAATTGAGTGGTAGTTTGAACATTCTTTGGCATTGCCTTCCTTTGGGATTGGAAAGTAAACTGTCCTTTCCCAGTCCTGTGGCCACTGCTGAGTTTTCCAAATTTGCTGGCATTTTGACTTCAGCACTTTCACAGCAGCAATTTTAGGATTTGAAATAGCTCAGCTGGAATTCCATCACCTCAACTAGTTTTGTTCATAGTGATTCTTCCTAAGGTCCCCTTGACTTCGCATACGAGTCTGGCTCTAGGTGAGTGATCATCCATTGTGTTTATCTGGGTCGTGAAGATCTTTTTTGTACTGTTCTTCTGTGTATTCCTGCCACCTCTTAATATTTTCTCCTTCTGTTATGTCCATAGTATTTCTGTCCTTTACTGTGCACATTTTGCCTGAAATGTTTCCTTGGTATCTCTAATTTTATTGAAGATATTCCTAGTCTTTCCCATTCTATTGTTTCTTTCATTTCTTTGCATTGGTCACTGAGTAAGTCTTTCTTATCTCTCATTACTATTCTTTGGAACTCTGCATTTAGATGGATGTATACTGTCTTTTCTCCTTTGTCTTTTGCTTCTCCTTTTTTCTCATCTGTTTGTATTCCTCCTCAGACAACCAATTTGCCTTTTTCATTCTTTCTCTTGGGATGGTTTTTATCACCAACTCCTGGACAGTGCTACAAACTTCATCCATATTTTTTCAGGCACTCTGTTTATCAGATCTAATCCCTTCAGTCTGTCACTTCCACCATATAATCATAAGGGACTTGATTTAGGTCATGACTGTTGGATCACAATAAACTGTGGAAAATTTTGAGAGTGATGGGAATACCAGACCACCTGACCTGCCTCTTGAGAAATCTGTATGCAGATCAGGAAGCAACAGTTAGAACTGGACATGGAACAACAGACTGGTTCCAGATAGGAAAAGGAGTACGTCAAGTCTGTATATTGTCACCCTAAAGCTGAAGCTCCAGTACTTTGGCCACCTCACGCAAAGAGCTGACTCATTGGAAAAGACTCTGATGCTGGGAGGGATTGGGAGCAGGAGGAAAAGGGGATGACAGAGCACAAGATGGCTGAATGGCATCACTGACTCAATGGGCGTGAGTCTGAGTGAACTCTGGGAGTTGGTGATGGACAGGGAAGCCTGGCGTGCTGCGATTCACGGGGTCGCAATGAATCGGACACGGCTGAGTGACTGAACTGAACTGAACTGCATGGTCTACTGGTTTTCTCTATTTCCTTCAATTTAAGTTTAAATTTCACAATACAGAGTTCATGATCTGAGCCATAGTCAGCTCCTGGTCTTAATTTTGTTAGAGCCTCTAATTTTTGGCTGCAAAGAATATAATCAATCTGATTTCAGTATTGACATCTGATGAGGTCCGCGTCTAGTGTTGTTGGAAGAGGGTGTTTGCTATGACCACTGCATTCTCTTGGCAGAACTGTTAGCCTTTTCTCTGCTTCATTTTTAACTCCAACCAAGCTTTCCTGTTGCTCCAGGTATCTCTTGACATCGATTTTTAAAAAATTCCAGTCTCCTATGATGACAAGGAATATTTTTTCATGTTATTTCTAGAAAGTCTTTTATGTCTTCATAGAACCATTCAAGTTCATCTTCTTCAGCATTAGTAATTGGGTCATAAATTTGGATTACTGTGATATTGAATGGTTTGGCTTTAAAATGAACAAAATAGTTCTGTCATTATTGCAATTGTACCCAAGTAGTGCATTTCAGACTCTTTTGTTGACTATGAGGGCAATTCCATTTTTTTCTAAGGGTTTTTTGCTCACAGTAGTAGATATAATGGTCATCTGAATTAAATTCACCCATGTGGTCCATTTTAGTTCACTGATTCCTAAAATGTCAGTGTTCACTTTTGCTATCTCCTGTTTGACCACTTCCAATTTATCCTGAATCATGGACCTAATATTCCATATTCTTTTGCAATATTGTCTTTTACAGCATTGAACTTTACTTTCATCACCAGACACATCCACACCACATTGTTTCCACTTTGGCTAACCTGCTTCAAACATTGCAGTTTGTTTATGTAGAACAAACTTTAAATTGAGTATCTATATCATTTTTTTTCAATTTTTGAAAATAGCTAGTAAAAACTATAAAACTGCTGTGTGATATGTGAATTATTTACTTAATAATTTTATTGCAATTATATTGAAATAATTTTAAATGCTATTCTGATTTTGATAAATTCCTCATAAATATAAAGCTTCCATTTCTTTAAAACTATTTGTTGTGTCCACTGAAACAAGAGGTTAATTTTAGTGTCAATTCAATTTCAAGTTTAATCTATAATAAGAATCTTAAATAGTTATGGTCTATGCTATTTCTCACTAAATTATGTTTTTGATGGAATAATTTTGCATATTTCTGCTTTAGATTGATTAAATTTTATTTCCATTCTGTGTACTTATTTTCTACTTGGCATAATGAAAACACAAGGAGTAGCTCTCTGTTTTATGCTTAATATTGTTTCACATAATTCTGGAAAATTTCAAAGTATAGAATTCTGAGATATAAGCTAGAAGTTGTAGGTGGCATAGTGGTAAATAATCCACCTACCTATGCAGGAGATTTGAGTTCAGTCCCTGGTAGGGAAGATCCTCTTGAAAAGTATTCTTGCATGGTAAAACTCATGGACAGAGAAGCCTAGTGGGCTACAGTCCATATGTTCTCAAAGAGTCAGGGAAAACTGAGCAACTGCACACAGATGTAAGATATCTGTATTTACATGTGTAATACAAATGTGCTCTTTAAATTTAAAATTACTTTTGTCAGTAGTAAACAAAATAAAATTCAATAAAATTTTAACACTAAGATAAGTAAATAGAAACATAAAATTGAATTAGATAAAAATGTGTGCCATTTCCAGGAATTTTGTTTCCTAGTTGTAATTACATTGATGATGTTTACATTATAACAGAACTCTCTTATGCTCGTATTACTAACTTCCTGTTCTATATTATGTTTGAGGAAGTAATCTGTGCAACTGCTGACAAGGAATCCAGATTTTTGGACATCTTTCTTAGCATATGTATCACAAGAACAATTACTTTGTGGAAGTTTTTTCTGATGTAAGGCAACATTCTCTAGACATTTATACAAATAAATATCCATATATTTTTTCCTAAAGTATTGAAAGAAGAAAACACAAAAAATATAAAAAATTGATCTTTAAAACAATTTAAAATAAATAAATCTGAAATGATTTATTCAATGGACCAATGTGAAGAGGTTGTAGAATATATGTATCTTTTAGGCCAAATAATTGCTGCTTTTGAACTGTGGTGTTGGAGAAGACTCTTCAGAGTCCCTTGGACTGCAAGGAGATCCAACCAATCCATTCTCAAGGAGATCAGCCCTGGGATTTCTTTGGAAGGAATAATGCTAAAGCTGAAACTCCAGTACTTTGACAGCCTCATGCGAAGAATTGACTCATTGGAAAAGACTGATGCTGGGAGGGATTGGAGGTAGAAGGAGAAGGGGACGACAGAGGATGAGATGGCTGGATGGCATCACTGTCTCGATGGATGTGAGTCTGAGTGAACTCCGGGAGTCGGTGATGGACAGGGAGGCCTGGTGTGCTGCAGTTCATGCAGTCGCAAAGAGTTGGACACGACTGAGCGACCAAACTGAACTGANTGAATCGGACACGGCTGAGTGACTGAACTGAACTGAACTGCATGGTCTACTGGTTTTCTCTATTTCCTTCAATTTAAGTTTAAATTTCACAATACAGAGTTCATGATCTGAGCCATAGTCAGCTCCTGGTCTTAATTTTGTTAGAGCCTCTAATTTTTGGCTGCAAAGAATATAATCAATCTGATTTCAGTATTGACATCTGATGAGGTCCGCGTCTAGTGTTGTTGGAAGAGGGTGTTTGCTATGACCACTGCATTCTCTTGGCAGAACTGTTAGCCTTTTCTCTGCTTCATTTTTAACTCCAACCAAGCTTTCCTGTTGCTCCAGGTATCTCTTGACATCGATTTTTAAAAAATTCCAGTCTCCTATGATGACAAGGAATATTTTTTCATGTTATTTCTAGAAAGTCTTTTATGTCTTCATAGAACCATTCAAGTTCATCTTCTTCAGCATTAGTAATTGGGTCATAAATTTGGATTACTGTGATATTGAATGGTTTGGCTTTAAAATGAACAAAATAGTTCTGTCATTATTGCAATTGTACCCAAGTAGTGCATTTCAGACTCTTTTGTTGACTATGAGGGCAATTCCATTTTTTTCTAAGGGTTTTTTGCTCACAGTAGTAGATATAATGGTCATCTGAATTAAATTCACCCATGTGGTCCATTTTAGTTCACTGATTCCTAAAATGTCAGTGTTCACTTTTGCTATCTCCTGTTTGACCACTTCCAATTTATCCTGAATCATGGACCTAATATTCCATATTCTTTTGCAATATTGTCTTTTACAGCATTGAACTTTACTTTCATCACCAGACACATCCACACCACATTGTTTCCACTTTGGCTAACCTGCTTCAAACATTGCAGTTTGTTTATGTAGAACAAACTTTAAATTGAGTATCTATATCATTTTTTTTCAATTTTTGAAAATAGCTAGTAAAAACTATAAAACTGCTGTGTGATATGTGAATTATTTACTTAATAATTTTATTGCAATTATATTGAAATAATTTTAAATGCTATTCTGATTTTGATAAATTCCTCATAAATATAAAGCTTCCATTTCTTTAAAACTATTTGTTGTGTCCACTGAAACAAGAGGTTAATTTTAGTGTCAATTCAATTTCAAGTTTAATCTATAATAAGAATCTTAAATAGTTATGGTCTATGCTATTTCTCACTAAATTATGTTTTTGATGGAATAATTTTGCATATTTCTGCTTTAGATTGATTAAATTTTATTTCCATTCTGTGTACTTATTTTCTACTTGGCATAATGAAAACACAAGGAGTAGCTCTCTGTTTTATGCTTAATATTGTTTCACATAATTCTGGAAAATTTCAAAGTATAGAATTCTGAGATATAAGCTAGAAGTTGTAGGTGGCATAGTGGTAAATAATCCACCTACCTATGCAGGAGATTTGAGTTCAGTCCCTGGTAGGGAAGATCCTCTTGAAAAGTATTCTTGCATGGTAAAACTCATGGACAGAGAAGCCTAGTGGGCTACAGTCCATATGTTCTCAAAGAGTCAGGGAAAACTGAGCAACTGCACACAGATGTAAGATATCTGTATTTACATGTGTAATACAAATGTGCTCTTTAAATTTAAAATTACTTTTGTCAGTAGTAAACAAAATAAAATTCAATAAAATTTTAACACTAAGATAAGTAAATAGAAACATAAAATTGAATTAGATAAAAATGTGTGCCATTTCCAGGAATTTTGTTTCCTAGTTGTAATTACATTGATGATGTTTACATTATAACAGAACTCTCTTATGCTCGTATTACTAACTTCCTGTTCTATATTATGTTTGAGGAAGTAATCTGTGCAACTGCTGACAAGGAATCCAGATTTTTGGACATCTTTCTTAGCATATGTATCACAAGAACAATTACTTTGTGGAAGTTTTTTCTGATGTAAGGCAACATTCTCTAGACATTTATACAAATAAATATCCATATATTTTTTCCTAAAGTATTGAAAGAAGAAAACACAAAAAATATAAAAAATTGATCTTTAAAACAATTTAAAATAAATAAATCTGAAATGATTTATTCAATGGACCAATGTGAAGAGGTTGTAGAATATATGTATCTTTTAGGCCAAATAATTGCTGCTTTTGAACTGTGGTGTTGGAGAAGACTCTTCAGAGTCCCTTGGACTGCAAGGAGATCCAACCAATCCATTCTCAAGGAGATCAGCCCTGGGATTTCTTTGGAAGGAATAATGCTAAAGCTGAAACTCCAGTACTTTGACAGCCTCATGCGAAGAATTGACTCATTGGAAAAGACTGATGCTGGGAGGGATTGGAGGTAGAAGGAGAAGGGGACGACAGAGGATGAGATGGCTGGATGGCATCACTGTCTCGATGGATGTGAGTCTGAGTGAACTCCGGGAGTCGGTGATGGACAGGGAGGCCTGGTGTGCTGCAGTTCATGCAGTCGCAAAGAGTTGGACACGACTGAGCGACCAAACTGAACTGATACTTATGCGATATTAATCTCCAATGCAGAGTTGATATTATCATGTGTTTTGGTAGAAAAACGAAATGCATATGGTTCAGGTTCAGCTGTCAAAGTGCTTACAACTTACATAAATATTTAAGAAAGCAAAATGTGAAAAATCATGTTATTCCCTGGTGGCTCAAATGTTAAAGCGTCTGCCTCCAATGTGGGAGACCCAGGTTCTATCCCTGAATCAGGAAGATCCCCTGGAGAAGGAAATGGTAACCCACTCCAGTATTCTTGCCTGGAGAATCCCATGGACGTAGAAACCTGGTAGGCTACTGCCCACAAGGTTGCAAAGAGTCAGACATGACTGAGCGACTTTACTTTCACTTTCACTTTATTAGACATTTATCTCTAATGCAGATGATGTTATCATGCACTCTGGTAGAAAAATGGAATGCATATGGTTCAGACTCAGTTCTCAAAGTGCTTACAACTTACATAAANACCTGGTAGGCTACTGCCCACAAGGTTGCAAAGAGTCAGACATGACTGAGCGACTTTACTTTCACTTTCACTTTATTAGACATTTATCTCTAATGCAGATGATGTTATCATGCACTCTGGTAGAAAAATGGAATGCATATGGTTCAGACTCAGTTCTCAAAGTGCTTACAACTTACATAAACATTTTAAAAAGCTAAATGTAAAAAATCATGTTATTATATATGTATAATATATTGATAGCATAAATTATTTGAGTGCACAATATAAAGATTCATCAAGGAGAACCACTTGAATAAGTAACTGGATAACCAGAATATCTTAGAATAAGTAGGAAGGGTGCAATTTTACAGACACACTGAGGCTAAACTCTGTTGTAGTTACATTGTTAAGCATTTTATAGTTATCAGCTATTTTATTTCATATAAAATCTCATAAGGTAGTATCATATTTACAAATAAAATGCTAGGTTTCAATGAGTTTAACCAAGTCCCTCTATATAATGATTTAAAGTTAACAGCGTTAGTTTTACATTTCAGAGATGTGGTAAAGATTAAATTAAACTGCTTGTATAAAAACAATCCAAAAACTTAGATACCATTATTTTGAAGAGCTTAGCAATCTTGTATACAATCTATTTTGGCAAACTAGGAAAGACTTGAGATTTTACCATACTTACAAGAAAACAAGTTATCTTCCCAATTTCATAGACATAGGGAGAAGATAATGAGATTTGAGAGTTGGAGACAAAAGACAATTTATGACTAATTTGACTGGTCAGAGCAATATTACTGTGATGAAGCCTGAAACCCCAATCTTCAGTGTTAATATGATGAGTGCCAAGTGACCTAACACATTCAGTAGAATGTGTTATAGGTAAATCAGCCTGAAATTAAGAAACCTTGATCTTATATATGGGGCTATTAGCAAACATGATCAAATTGCCATGGAGGGAGATATCATGTAACCCTGTACATTATACACATTTGCTCCAAAGAGAGAGAAACTATATGCTATATGGATGAAACACTTTTTAAAAGCACCTATATCTATAATTATATTTTTTATATAGTAATACATGATTAAATGCTGAGTAGCATTATTCCTGGCTTATTTAAATTATATACAGAGTACATCATATGAAATGCCTGGAAGAATGAATTACAAAATGGAATCAACATTGCCAGGAGAAATGTCAAAAGCCTCAGATGGTACCACCCTAATGGCAGATAATGTAGAGGAGCTTGATGAAAGTGAAAGAGGAGGGTAAAAAAGCTGCCATTTCATGCCAGTCAGAATGGCTGCAATCAAAAATTCTACAAGCAATAAATGCTGGAAAGGGTGTGGAGAAAAGGGAACCCTCTTACACTCTTGGTGGGAATGCAAACTAGTACAGCCACTATGGAG
>SJYA01005235.1:0-26577 GCA_006410615.1 Neotragus moschatus
ATTCAATTTAAGACCTTGTGAGGAAATTCACGACTGTGTTGCAGTCACCAAACCTTGCCTGTGTTATGTAAAGGTTTCTGCCTGTGTCATGCCATCCTTGTTTGGTTCAATTTATTCCTCCCCCTCCAAGTGTCCCAGTTTCTCTTCTAACTGTGGCTGGATTTGAACAGAACAGACACTTGGTATTTTTTTTTCCTCCCCCAGCCTGTGGATTCTTCATTTGGTTACTCATTCTTTATAAATAAGTGATAGTGTATTCTTAGCAACTTTTAAATAATTCTTTTTTTCCTAAGTATAAAGGAAGTAGACATTGGAAAAGATTAAGTATAAAGCAAAATTGACCTGTAATCTGAACAGCCAGAGAGAGGTTGTTGGTTATAGTTTTATTTCCTTCTTGTCCTTTGCTGTATTTTTTTATATGTATATGGAAGCAGTTTATATATTTGGAGTAATGCTATAATATTGTTTAGAATCAAGCTTTTTAACAAATATTTTATGATAAACATTTTCAATGTATTTATTTTTTATTGGAGGATAGTTGCCTTACAGTGGTAAACATTTGATGAAAACGTGTTCTATTATTTTTAGAAGTGTATTTTTAAAGACTGCAGAGTATGGGTGTGGTTAAGGGGGAAAAAAATATCTCTCGATGATCTTGGTGATTGACAAATCTTGCTAAGATTAAAACCAAAAGCAAGAAAATAGAAACACTGAAAAGTCTTTGGAATGCTACTCTGAAGTTCCAGTTTTCTGTTCTTAGTAAGATTTTGCTTTGAAGGAAGTCAGCCTCCATACTTTCACAAAATTCCTTTTGCTGATACGAACTTAAATTTTAGTTACTTTTTACATATGAAGTGGCATCTCTCAGTCGTGTCTGACTCTTTGCGACCCCATGGACTGTAGCCTGCCAGGCTCCTCTGTCCATGGGGTTTTCCAGGCAAGAGAACAGGAGTGGGCTGCCATTTCAAGTTCATTCGGGTTTTCCCATACAGAGTATATGTCCCCAGAGTATTACTAGGAGCCATATGAAGGTTGTGCATTTAATTGTGTGAATAAGAGAGAATTAAAGAATTGCCATGAAGTTTTTAATATATTTCAAATTTAAATATAGAGGAATAAACCCCAAGGACAGAAGCCGCGTTTCCTCTTGGCAGGCTTCTGGTCGACCCACCCCTGCTCATTCACAGGTGTGTCTCCTGCGGCCTCCTCGCACCAAGAAGGGCTCTGGGGAATTCCAAGGAGGGCTACTGTTTCTTCACCCCCTTGGCTAACTGGATGCCGCCAAAATTGTGAAACCCATGTGTCCGTCTTAAGACACCAGTGCCTCCCTCTTCACCCAGTCCAGGGAGGCCTGAGTCTACTCAGCACACTCCTTTTCCCGTTACATAGCCCTTGACTCTGGTGTCTCTGGGCTCTGGGGCCCCTCCTTCCCTCTCTAATCTCTCCTTCTGTTGTGCTAGCTTCTCCAGGACAGTCACCCTCTTTTCTTATGATTTTTTTTAACCTTGGAAATCTCATAATGACTGCTATTCCCTTGGTAGAGACTGACTCGGGTGCTTTAAAAGTGTATACCTATTGCTGCTACTGCTAAGTCGCTTCAGTCGTGTCCGACTCTGTGCGACCCCATAGACGGCAGCCCACCAGGCTCCCCCGTCCCTGGGATTCTCCAGGCAAGAACACTGGAGTGGGTTGCCATTTCTTTCTCCAATGCATGAACGTGAGAAGTGAAAGTGAAGTCACTGAGTGGTGTCCAACTCTCAGCGACCCCATGGACTGCAGCCTCCCAGGTTCCTCCGTCCATGGGATTTTTCCAGGCAAGAGCACTGGTGCCATTGCCTTCTCCATACCTGTAAATATGTACAATTTCTAAATTGGGCTATGTCATGTATAGTTTTATAGCTTACATTTTTAAACATTATACTGTGAGTGTTTTCCCATGTTTTAAAATATTCCTTGAGAACGTGAGCCTATAGATAGCTGTGATTTATTTTCTCTATGATTGGACATTAAGTTTTCTCAGTTTTGTGTTTATTTTTGTAATGAACTTATTGATGCTCAACTTACACACCTAATTGTTTCCTTGGAAAGATTCCTTGGATTGGAATCAAGTCAGAGGGTATGAGTATTCAGCCCTCTGGATTGTCAACAGGCTCTTTCTTTCCTGCTCAGGGATATCTCCTTCTTTTGGCTTTGTCTTTTATTTTATTGAAACAGATTCTAGCGTGTTTCCTTGTTTTCAGCATCAGTGACTAGGCTGATCTGTGCTACCGCCACTGCTGACCACAATGACCTTGGAAGCTGCAGCACGGCTTTGGTGCTGTGTCTGAAGCCTTGAGGAGCTCCAATTACATTCACCCAACCAGCCTCCCCAGCCCCTTCCTAGATCCTCCGATTTGCAGGAGGAACCTGCAAGTTTTGTGCCTGCTGGGGCCACTCTGTTTACAGTCTTATTTTTGCTGAGATGTCTTTGACTCATCTCTGCTCAATTTCTGCTCTCCTGTGGCCCCAGACTTGGATATTCCTGACTCCCTGTCTGATCTCTTTACCCTATGACCCTCTTCACCCTATGACCCTATGACCTGCTTCTTTGTAAAAAACAGAACAGACCCTCAGTTGGGGAAATTGCTACACTCCGCCTTCCCTCTGCCCTGACCCTGGCTCATCTCCCACAGCGTCAGTTGTTTTTGCTTCTGTATCCCCTCAGAAGCTACTAACCCCTGCTTCTCCAGAGCCACCAACTTCTTTGATCTGCATGGAATTCCGTCCTTTGGTTTATTTAAAAAATATTTTGGCCGCACCGCTTGGCACATGGAACCTTAGCTCCTCAACCACGGCTAGCCCCTTGCATTGGAAGAGTAGCGTCCTGACCTCTGGACCTCCAAGGAAGTCCTAGTCCTGTCTTGTTAAGCCAGTGGTTCTCAACTAGGGATGTTTTTGCCCCTGGCCATATCTGGAGCTGTTTTTGGTTCTTGCACCTGAGGAGAACTTTTGTCTAGTGGTAGAGGGCAAGGATGCTGTTAAACATCCTACAATGCAGAGCAGCTTTCCACGACAGAGAATGACCTGACCCCAAATGGTGGCGGAGCCCAGGTTAAGAAGGCCTGTAGACTTAGTCCCTGACCTTAGCCGTACTCCACCCGTCATCCAGTGTCTGTACCTTCGTCTCTTCACTGCAGCTGCTCCGTGGAGCAGCAGTTTTTCTTTGTGAGATTGGAGAGATTTGATCATTTCAGGCCATCATTTACTAGTGTAGCATGAGCCGGGCTGGTGACTACTGGATTAGGACTGTGTGTCAGGCTTGAATCTGCTTTAGCATTTATTTCTGAGTTCCTGGTGCTCTTCTGCTTGGGTCCTAATTTCCTTCTCTAGACAGAGGGACTTGAACTAAGAAGTCCTCTGGCATTTCCTCCATTGTTAACAGCTCTTAATTGAGTGCTGAGATTGTCGTTTATTAGGCTTGGATGCACCTTTAGTGGAGGTTGGGCAGAAGCTGATTTTCAGTTGGGGGGTAAGATGTGGATCGAGACCCCCATGGTCAGTAAGCCTGACTGTAAATAGAGGTAGCAGAAGTGGACTTGGAGAGGTTTGTGGGCATTTCACCCTCTTCTCCCGGGGTAAGTTTTTCCTCATGCATTTTTTTTCAAGGCAGAACCTCAGTGGACAAGGAGGGAGTAAACACTCAAAGGAAGTATTTGGGAGAGATTGGCTGTTAATCAGAAATCTGAATCCTGTCTTCATTTTTTGGTATTAATACTTGGAATGAAATAATCATTTAACTAGAATATTAGTTTGCTCAGGCTGCCATATGAAAGTGCCATAGACTGGGTGGCTTAAACAACAGCAATTCCTTGTCTCACCATTCCTAGCGGCTCAAAGCCGGAGCTGAGCGTGTCGGCAGGTTAGTTTCCCCTGAGGCCTCTCCCCTTGGCCTGCGGACGGCCGCCTGTCTCCTGCTTCCCTTCACGTTGTCTTCCCGCCGTGCCTGTCCGTCCAGATTTCCTTTTAGAAAGGCACCAGTCACGCTGGGTCAGCAACCTCTTGCCAGCTCAGTTGTCTTTTCCCAGGCTCCGTCCCTAAACAGTCACTTTCGGAGGAACTGAGGTTAGGGTTTGAACAGTAGCATTTGGGGAGGGCAAGTGACTCAGTCCAGAACAGTGGATAGCATTTCATCCAAGGGGGTTTAGGTGCCTTTTATCTTTACGGCATCAGGCAAGTAGTTACTCAACCCGTTTCGGTATAATTTCATAGAGTATATTGTCGTTTTTTGTTTTTTAACCTTCCAGTCATTGTGTGACTGTGAAACAGGTTTATTTTCTTGAAAATAAATTTCTTTATTTTGTACTGGGGTATAGCTGATTAACCATGGTCTAATGGTTTCAGGTGAACAGTGAAGGGACTCAGCCACACGTATACACGTATCCATTCTTTGACAAACTCCTCTCTCATCCTCTGCCACGTAACATCCAGCAGGGTTCCACGTGCTATACACTAGGTCCTTGTTGGTATCCATTTTAAATACAGCAGCGTGTCCCTGTCCATCCCAAACTCCCTAGCTATCCCTCACCCCCCAGCAACTGTGAGTTTGTGCTCCAAATCTGTGTCTCTTTCTGTAAAACAGCTTAATTTTATCATTGCAGATACCGTTAAGAAGATGGAATTCCCGCTCTTAGAGTTCAGCATTTGTGTGTCCTCGCATGCTCGGTGCTAAAAATTGGGGGGCTATTTCTCTTGTTCAGAAAGTAGAAAGTGCTACCTGTCAGCCTGCCTCTCTGGGGGGTGTGTTGGGGCCAAGGTTTCTGGTAGTAACCAGTACAGACTTCCTCCAGCAAGCCTTCAGTGATCCTCCCAGCCACTAGAGGGCACTGGCTCCCCTGGTGATCAGTTTTGTTGACCCAGCACATGTGGGAAACGGGCAGGTCTAGGTTATGGTTTCTCAGCTGACAAACCAGGAACATTTGAGTTCATGTGAAAGGCTAGCTTTTTGCTACAAGTGGGGGCACTTCCTGTCACAGCTGCCCCTTGCTGGGGTTGTTGATGTGCTTTAAGCAAAAGCAAAGAGGTGTAACTGGGTGCCAGTCACAAGCCAAGGTAGGACATGGCAACCCACTCCAGTATCCTTGCCTGGAAAACTCCAGGGGCAGACAAGCCTGGTGGGCTCTGCAGTCCATGGGGCCACAGAGAGTGAGGCGTGACGGGCACACGAGCCAAGGAGAGAGCACGTGTCTTCCTTGGCCGTGGGAGCTCAGAGAAGGGTGGGCAGGTGGGTGAACCGTGCCCGCTGCTTGCACAGCACCCCGTGCTGGAGAGCACCCGGCTGGGTTCTGTCGGCCTCACTCACTGCCCTTGACCTATATCGAGGGGCACCCCGTGGGTGCCCCCAAAAGGGGCTTGCACGCCAGAGATGGTGGGCTTGAAGAGCAGGGGTCTGTCTCATATGACGCCAGGCCCCACCAGCCTGTCCGTTCTGTTTGCTGTTGTAGTTTGTATCACGTGTGTGTTAGCTGCTCAGTCGTGTCCAACTCTTCACGACTCCACGAACTGTAGCCCGCCAGGCTCCTCTGTCCATGGAATTCTACAGGCAAGAGGACTGGAGTGGGCTGCCATTTCCTTCTCCTGGGGATCCTCCTGACCCAGGAATTGAACCCTGGCTTACTGCGTTGCAGGGAGATTCTTGGCCCTCTGAGCCACCAGCGAAGCTCTGTAGATTGTACCATAGCTATGTTTACTCTGGCCTTTTCACCAGGTCAAGACCTCGTTAAGCTCTCTGGGGGAGATCTACAGACTCTGCTGTCAGCCTGCCTCATACCATGGGGCTTCCCACACAGAAACTGAGCAGAAGCAGAGTTCATTGTAAAAAGGTGAAGGACGGCGACTTCCCTGGTGGTCCAGTGCCTAAGACCCATGCTTCCAGTACAGGCAGTGTGGGTTCAGCCCTGGTCAGGGAACTAAGATCCCCCATGCTGTGCAACATGGCAGAAAGATAAAAATAAAATTTTAAAAAGAAAATGTTGAAAAACCACAGTGAAGGACAGACCTGTATGCCTGTCTGCTCAGGAAACTTGGCTACGGCTTTCAAGGAGCAGGCAGCCCAGCCCAGGTGACAGTTATTCACAGAGCTGTGTGTTCTCCGGCTGTTGCCCATTCTGTTTGGTGGGCCCTGCGTTATCGCCCCACCCACGGAGAACTGCCAGTGGGAGCAGCGATGCTGCTGGTGGCTTCACGTCCTGGAACCAAGTGGCGGCTTAAGCTAATTGCTGAGCTGGGTGGAGTCACTTAATCCTTACGGTAGGGGTGGAGTTGACTCGACTCCTTTTCCACCAACAAGCATTTCTGTCTAGCTGTCATTGAAGTGAATCATCGGTGTAAGTAGCCAGCTCGGGGCATTCTTCCTCAGTTGTGTTGAAAACTTGCCTGTGGTCCCTAAGGATCAGCAGAGGTGTGAGGACAAGGGAAGCTGAGGCTGGGAGCCCAGGGGTCGTTGAGCCGGACTCCCAGCTGGGTGACTGCTGCTCTAGCCCCACCAGACGCTTCCCGGCAGGAGAGATGGCTTGTTTTTCATGAACCTTGAGGACAAGTATAGGTAAGAACAAAGACACCACTGTCTGCTTTTATCGTGTGAATGCATAGCACCCACTGTTGGCACGAGTTTGCGTGTGGCATCGTACTTTTTACAGCAGTAGCAGTATTCTAGCACCAAGATCTCCCTTTCTAAAATTACTTGTGTGGGCTCCTCAGAGTTCCTTGCAGTTGATCAGTTTTGTTCTATGTCTGCATAGACAGGATGACGGCAAAAAATGAAACTTGAATTGTGGGCTGAATATTCCTGGTTCTCTGCTCTTGGCTTTCTTATCTCTTGTTTTGGCTGTTTGGAAAACTGCACATTTTTTATTCCGAAGATAAGAACACAATGGATACCCTTATTTTTTTTTTTTTCCTCGGGAAATAATGGAAAGTGTCGATCATTGGAGTTCTGTGAATGTTATTCTCTGATTTAGAAGTCACTGGTTGGGGAGGAAACAGTTAGGTTTTTCTTCCTGCTGTGTTTTGGATCTGTGTTTTCTCTGAGTATTTCTGGGTTAGGGAGCCACTGCACTGGGCCTCAGGTGAAATAACACCGCAGGTCGTAAAACGGCTTGGAAACAATTTATGGTTTATACCTGAAGTTTTGGTAATGATAGAAACCTTTCTTCTCACTAGTATTTAACTTACATGACTTATCTTGAAGGCATTTATTATTCTTGTTGTTATTGGTTGGAGAGAGCAAACGGTTAAGCCCGGCACATACTCAGCTAGTTTTTCCTTGGGGTTTTGTTATCATTTTCCCACCGCTGCTGCTCATACCTACGGATATGTATTATGGTTGACACGTGAGTTTTGTTTCTTTACCGTCTCGCTTGATGGTGACTCATAACCTGTTGGCCAGCTCATGTATGTCGGCGTGTTGCTCAGATGAGTTGGAGTGCAGGTTGCACCTTTTTTTATTAACGAGCCAGGTTACTTTCAAAAAAGTGTACCTAATATTAAATGTTGTTTAAGGCGATAAAAAAGGTACCAGCAAATGAAATAGCCAAGCCAGTAGCCAAAGCCGAGTTATTGTCTAGTTCCCATTGTGAAGCATGATGTTTACATATGCTTGGGTTAGGTGGTGCCAATCCAAAAAAAAAAAAAAAAGCAAATACCTGAAACTGTCAGAGGGAATTTAAAGAGCTATGTCGTGGCGCCTTCCCCGCCCGCTTTCCATAGTTGTGAGGAGGACAAGGGGAACTGTGGTTCCCGTGGGGGTTTGAGAAAGACGGCGGTGAAACTAACAAGAGAGGAAAAATAAATGCTTTCCCTTTGGACCAGAGAAAAGCAGTGGGGATGATTCTCACGTTCAGTGTTTTTGTGTGTTTTGCTTTAAAGGTTTTTTTTTGTTGTTTTATATTTTTTGGAGTCTTGTATGGCAACTAAATGTTGAGTTTTTTTTCTTTTCTATTTTCGTTTTTTATTTTGTAACTGAAAGATAATTGCTTTACAGAATTTTGTGGTTTTCTGTCAAACCTTACACAAGTCAGCCATAGGTGTACATATATACCTGTGTTAAAAAACACCGTTCGGACATTCTTTTATTGACCTGGAGAATAATGAAAAGATACCAAACGGAGGCAGGAGCAGAATGGTAGGGCTTTGCTACTTGAGGACTATAAGAACTTTATTCTAAAGTGGTTTGTTTGGTGGGTGTGGGGAGCCCTCTGTCCTTACTGACAGTATCTTAGAGGCAGTTGGTAAGACTTTGGGGTTATGGCGGTTGCCCTGGGTTGGGAGGGATGTTTTGTGTTTCTGAATTTTTTCCAGACAGTGTTTGTACCTCTGAGGGCTTTTCCAAATTGACTTTCAGCTGGCCACTCCCCTTACCTGGGCGGAAGCCAGTTCCTCCCTGTGGTTGCTTCCCTCGTGGGTGGTGAGTTAGCGGTGATTTCACGCGCTGCCCACGTCAAGGACTTCTGATTCTCCAGGTGGACTGGTCTCTCCCCTCAGATCCCAGGGGCTCCTGAGGTCAATCACCTCCGGGGTGATGCCCGAAGCCCAGCTTCTCAGGTGTTTTCAGTGGCTCTGAATTCCACAGAGGGTCCCTTGACACACCTGTGGCCCATGTCTGTGTGCCCTCCAGCACGGCCTGGCTTTCTGAGCGTCCAGTGTGGGTGCGGGTCGCAGGCGCTGTCATACCCACCAGCCAGGACTCGGGGCTCAGGCCTGCCTGGCCGAGCCCCCCAGCTGCCCGCCTGCAGTCAAAGACAGCTTCATTTCTGAGGCCCGAGGTCTAGATCTTAGGGAAACTCCTTCCTGCTTCAGTGTTGTCCCCAAAACCACATCAGCCAAAACAGGTAAACCACCAGCTGGACTCTCAGCTGAGACTGATGTGAGCCGCTTACTCATCTTAGAAGCAGTTACTGGGGCAAAGGGAGAATTCCAGCCCCCCATCGACATCAGCCCAGAAGACAACTCCTGGAAAACAGAGGCGTCGTGGAAATGTTTGGGACGGCACGTGGGCGTGTGACAGGGCATATCCTCCCAGAGGCAGTTAGCGGTCATCGCTCCAGACTAAGTGGCAACTCGGAGATGACGGATTCCAGTAGGGTAGCTGGGGTTGAATAGAAACACATTTAAAAATCACCACTTACAGTGACGTCAGCTGTCCTGCCCGCTTCACTGTTACTCATCCGCCTGCTGCGGGTGACGGGATCACATGTGATTATAACGCGCCTCTGACTCAGGTTAGTGACTGGAAACCTCGTCACATTACAGAGGGCATCTGGTCACAGATTTTGGAGCAGAGGTCGGGGGCGGCCCTGGGCTGGGACCTTTGGGAACATTTTCCAGGGCAGGGATTTGATTTGAACCTGCAGCTCAATTAACAGGCTTGGCGAGTTGATTTTTGGCCAAGATCTGCCATGCTGTGTAGACAAGCTTGAGACTCCAGGAAGTCTCCAGCTTTGTTAGAGGAAAGAATGTGGTGGGCTTTAAGGAATGTTAATGTCTCCCACTTTTTCTTTCTTGCCCTGTTGTGTTGAGGTTTTCAAGGGCATGATTGCATGTGAGGTTCGTGAGTGGTGTGTCTGAAGGACACTGGCCTGTCTGGTAATATATTTGTGTGGCTATCTTATCTGATCGACAAGGCTTTTGAGTATCCTTGTTCATTCCTTTAAAATGATTTGTCTTCTTATTTGAGTCTGTCCCTGACCAAATATTTATTAAGTATCTTTGTGCTGGAGACCTTTTTTTCGCTTACACTTTGCAGTTTTTGTGGAGCTCAGATTCTTTTTAAAAGGCTGTTTCTTCCCCTGTCTCATTCTTGTTTTCACTGAGTTGATTTTCTCTTTAAATACATACTTTAGCCGCCCTTAAGCATGGAGTGGAGCGCGGGTGGCCATCAAAGACAATTAACACTTAATTGATTGGTGAGATTAAGCAGACTGGGAAAAATATGTTTCCCAATTTCATTAGCCAGTTAAAAATTTTTTTTCAACTCTTTGTTCATTCACAGGGAGTCCACACAGTGATTTTTGCCTGTGTGTGCGTGCGCTTGCGTGCCAGAGGAGCCCTGTTTCTGAAGGAAATAAAGAATTTAACAGCTAGGACGATTACGTCAGCTAAAAAGTATGCCTGTCAGAGAGAGAGTATGAGAGTGAGAAGACCGAAACGGGGCCCAGTCACTTCCGGGGACCCGCAAACCCCAGGAGATGGGGCATCACCCGCTGCAGGGATGTTACGGGGAAAAGTAGATTTGGAGCATGACACAGCACAGAAAGCTTTGGTGAGGAAGCCAGCATCTTAGGCAATAAGCCGCTTAGGGCTGAGACCACTCAGAGGCGTGCTGGTGGGTGGGGCAGCGCCTGCCCCTCCCCGGCCCAGAGCTGCAGGCCTCCGGCACTTGCCCAGCCTAGCGTCACCTGCGTCATCCTGAAGTCGCCCTTTTGCTGTGCTCTGTATCTGGCTTGGCTGCTGCTTTTTTAGGGGAGGGGAGAAGTGTGGGCAGAGAGCAAAAGGAAAAGCAGTTGGTGAGTTTCAGGTGAAGAGTGCACCGGTAAGTCTCAAGTGGCTTCCCATTCTTGAGGTGAGGCTCAGTTATTTATTCAACAAGTGTGCACGAAGCCCCTGGGGGGGGCCACTCGGGAGCCGGGTGCTGGGGAGGCCCCGGGCAGCTCGAGGGGCCAGGTGTGCGCTGGTGCCCGGGCCGTGGGCCACACGGCATCAGAAGGGAGCTCCAGCCGACGGTCACCAAGGGAACGTGTCAGTGTGATAACCAAGCAAGGGAACAACAGTGGCATGAGCGGACAAGCCTTTCTGTTTTTTTTTCTTTGTCAGTGTCTCACGAGGCAGCTTCTAACATTTTCCAGTACGACTGTCTTTTGGTTCATTTGGAAGTTGTGGCCAGCACTGGGATAGTGGTCAGAAAACCTGCTTTAAAAACGCTCTACCAACTCCTCCCCGTACAAGGCTACAGGTTATTGTGCTCAGAAGGGACAATGCTGCCATTTATCTTCTAGACCAGAATGCAAAGGTGTTTCCTGGAAAAAATTATTTCCACTCATCTAGCATGCTTGTCTTTTCTTGCCAATGTTGGAAGCCAGGGACAGGCACATCTATGGAGTAGTCCAGAATGGACAAGTTATTCCACCGTCTCAGATGCGTGGCAACCTGGATAGAGGCAAAGGGTCGACCTTGTGGCCGTACCGCTGATGTGACACAAGTTTTGTTGTTTGCCAAATGGGGCCCTGTCGAGTTAAGTGACGTCCAACACTGAACTCTCATTTTTAAGTCAGAATTTATTTTAGCATTTCATAGAACCAAGCCTTGTAAATTACTGCTATTTTGAAAGTATAGGATTGGAAAGCCCCCCCTTACCATTTGGTGAGGTTCAGTTCAGTTCAGTCGCTCAGTCGTGTCCGACTCTTTGCAACCCCATGAATCGCAGAATGCCAGGCCTCCCTGTCCATCACCAACTCCCGGAGTTTACTCACATTCATGTCCATTGAGTCAGTGTTGCCATCCAGCCATCTCATCCTCTGTCGTCCCCTTCTCCTTCTGCCTTCAATCTTTCCCAGCATCAGAGTCTTTTCAAATGAGTCAGCTCTTCGCATGAGGTGGCCAAAGTATTGGAGTTTCAGCTTCAACATCAGTCCTTCCAATGAACATGCAGGACTGATCTCCTTTAGGATGGACTGGTTGGATCTCCTTGCTGTCCAAGGAATTCTCAAGAGTCTTCTCCCACACCACAGTTCAAAAGCATCAATCCTTCGGCACTCAGCTTTCTTCACAGTCCAACTCTCATATCTGTGACTACTGGAGAAACCATAGCTTTGACTAGATGGACCTTTGTTGGCAAAGTAATGTCTCTGCTTTTGAATATACTATCTAGGCTGGTCATGGCTTTCCTTCCAAGGAGCAAGCATCTTTTAATTTCATGGCTGCAATCACCATCTGCAGTGATTTTGGAGCCCCCCCAAAATAAAGTCACTGTTTCCCCATCTATTTGCCATGAAGTGATGGGACCAGATGCCATGATCTTCGTTTTCTGAATGTTGAGCTTTCAGCCAGCTTTTTCACTCTCCTCTTGGTGAGCTCAGTGGGCAGCAGTCGTGGCAAGTGGTTACTTCCAGGTGTGGGTGTGGCAGCTCCAGGAAACAGACCTGGTGTCTCACTCCAGGGCACCTGCCCTCAGTGACGCTGCTGCTGCTGCTGGTTAGGCGTTTCAGTCGTGTCCGACTCTGTGCAACCCTACAAACGGCAGCCCACCAGTTTCCTCTGTCCATGGGATTCTCTAGGCAAGAGGGCTGGAGTGGGTTGGGATGCCCTCCTCCAGGGGCTCCAGGGATCAAATCTGGGCCTCCTGCATGGTAGACAGAGTCTTTACCCCTGAGCCACTAGGGAAGCCCCCAATTATGTCGCTGTGTTGTCTTAAATCAACTAAACCAGGACAGCCATTAAAGGAGGAGAAAAAAAAAAAACCTATCTTTGTCAAATGTGCAATTGTTAAATTTTTGTGAGGGTCTTCCCTTTAATCATTTGTCATTTCCTTCAAGTTATTCAAAAATCACCCTTTCAGACAGCTTCCGGGACCGTCCAGTTGAACAACCAGCGCCTGCCTCCACTTCCCAATGTCGGTCCTCTTTGCCTGTTGTGTGTCTTTTTAAAAAGTTATTTATTTATTTGGCTGTGCCCAGTCTGAGCTGTAGCACGTGGGATCTTTGATCTTTAGTTGTGGCTTTCAAACTCTTAATTGTGGCATGTAAGATCTAGTTCTCTGACTAGGAATCCGACCTGGGCCCCCTGCGTTGGGAGCGCAGAGTCCCAGCTCCTGGACCACCAGGGAAGTCACTGCGTTTCCTATCTTAGTGTTTGTGTGCTTACTACCTGCCTCCCCTTGCTGGAGGGTGAGGTTCACAAAGAAAACAAATCCTTTCTTCCCTGGTGAATGGCAGGTGCCTAGACCAGTTCCCGAGGCATAGTAGGTGCTCAGTGAATGGGCTGAGAGAAGAAGCAGAGAGGAAACCAGCCGCTCACGCCTTTGGATGGGCTGTGGAGGGAGCCTCCGGGCGTCCTTGGGGTCCTGACTCAGTCATCTGGGGGCTGTGATTTCTTCTGCATTGTCAATACCTAGAGGTGAGTTGTCTGGAGCTCGCCTCGCACCATCTTGAGGCGTTAGGAGAATGGACTTGGCTGGGTTGCTCTCGTGACTCTGGAGGTCTCATCACCAGCCTTTCCCATGGATCAGGGTCGAGCCCCCCGCTTCTGTTGCACAGAGATCTCTGGTCCCCCGGGGACTAGCTCCATGGAGCTCCTTACAAGCTGTTCACCGACGTGAAGAGTGTTTTACCTCCTCTGGGGTTTCCCTGCCTAATTGCCACTCTGGTTTTCAGCCTTCAGCATGCTGCGGCCACACGCTCCACTGCGGTTTTACTTGACCTGAATCCTTTATTAACTGCCTCCTGTTCAAACCCCCTCAGAGCAGGTATCCTTCACTTTCAGCTTCCGCTCCAATACTGTTGGATTTCTTTGTTTCAGTCATGGCATGAGGAAACAAGGAAAACAGAGAGATTGTAAGCGAGGCTGCTCTGTTTCCATCCGATGTACCCCAGTTTGGGCAGTATCATACTTTCATAGAGATGGCCATGTTGAACCCAACGGTTCCTCGCCATGAATCCGTCGCCCCAAAGACCACCGAGACCAGGTTTCGATGCAAACAGCAAGAGGATTTTATTGTACCGGCGTGCCGGGGTTCCGTCTCCTTTAGCAAGGAGTGAGAACCCTGAGTGTTGTTACATGGCAGGTTTTAAGCACAAGCAAGGGGAAACAGTTTGATTGGTTACAGGTGTTGACCTTTTCGAGGATTGGTCCATTGATAACAGGTTACAACTGTTGACCAGGTGGCACCCCTGTGGCGGGCAGTTTCTCTGAACAACAGCTCTTCTGGAAAAGTCCCGAGGAAGTTTCATAGGTTACAGAGATGTGCGTGAGCTCGGGATAGGGTGCCTATGTATAGTCCTTTCCCAGTTACAGCCGAGAGGGTAAGTTTGGTTGCCCCCTCGTTTTGCCACCTGCAGGTTGTATGGGGCTGAGAAATGTAATCAGAGATAAACAGGCCATGTTTCCATGAGTCAGAGATAACCCTGGGGCAGTTTGGAAAGTCTCTTATACTAAAAAATACATTCTTACAGCCATCGCCCAGCATGTGAATCCTCTGTGCTCTGTGTACATTCTCCACGCTCCGTGTACATGCTCCATGTACATTCTCCGCTCTCCGTGTACATTCTCCACGCTCCGTGTACGTGCGGTGACACTTTACAGTCTCTGCTGACGACAGAGCTCACGGTTGCCTGCCCTCTCACCTCACCCTCCACACCTGATCTGCCTTTGGGTCATCGCTGAACCCTCTAAGGCAGACCTACTGTGCGACAGGAATGTCGTATATNTCCGTGTACATTCTCCACGCTCCGTGTACGTGCGGTGACACTTTACAGTCTCTGCTGACGACAGAGCTCACGGTTGCCTGCCCTCTCACCTCACCCTCCACACCTGATCTGCCTTTGGGTCATCGCTGAACCCTCTAAGGCAGACCTACTGTGCGACAGGAATGTCGTATATGCGAGTGACCAAGATATGGTTCTGTTTGCAAGGAGCCCCTAGCCCCGTCCCAGTAACAGTCACACAGGTAAGCCACGGCTGTACTGGTTGTCTTCTGCCAGTGGGCGTGGGTTTGGCATTAAAAAAAACCTTCTCAAAGACAGCTGAGCTGGGGTTGAGTGAGGGTCGGTGCAGGCACAGTGGGATCAGGATGTTTCCAGGAGAGGAGGAAAAGCATAGTGTTTGCTAAATGTGCAAGGAACACGGAAGATGACCTCCGAGGGGCAGGCAGAGGCCAGAGCCTGGAGGACTGCGGGTGCCATGGTCGTCTGGACTTTATCTCTGAGGTTACCAAGAACCACGTTCCCATGGGTGTGGCTTGGGCGATTGGGTTGTCATTTGGCTGCATAAAGAAGATATGGACTGGAAGAGGTGAGGCTTGCCGCAGATTTCCTCCATGAGGCGCGTCACCACTGGGTTGGGATGGCCAGAAGATTCCTTTGTTTGCTTTGGTGCTCAAGCTCTAGGGACCAGCTCCAGTCGACTTGGCCACCCCTTAGCTGTTAACAGTCTTGGAGAAGAAGGGGGTGTGAGCCCACCCAGCGAGCGCTGTAGTGAATAGAGGTTGAAGATGAAATGGGGGGACACAGCATATAACGTGTATTTCTCCGGCCTGGGTGTCCCGGGCTCAGCTCTTTATATGAGACACATGCACTTGTCCACGCCTGCGGTTCCCGCCTGGGTGCTGTGTTCTGATCACCCTTAGAGCCTTGCCACACCCACTCGCAGTATCACCTGGGAGCTTGGTAGAGACGCAGGTCCCCAGGGCTCACCTCACACTTCCTTAAGCAAACAGCATTAACACAGAGTCCTCGGATGATCGCTTTGCCTGGCAGAGTGCTCGGAGCCCTTCTGTAGAACTTCTTTGCCAGTCACGTGAAAGCAGAGTGTTTGTTTCTTCTTCTGTGTTCCCTGTAGGACCTCATTGCTTTTCAAGTTTTCTCAAAACTGCAGACTGTAGAATATACGGAGTGTAGATCTAATCAGCAGCTAATACGCGGCACTTGGCTAGGATTCCTGCAGAGCTGTTTCTCGCGTTCAGGTCGCGGTCTGGGTAGGGCTTGACGGTCGTTTGTAAGGAGGAGCGTGCTACCTGCACGCTCACCTTGCTTGGGGTCACCTAACCCACTTTCCCCTCAGTGACCAGGGAAGAGAGTGGGCGCGTCTCGCTTTTGCGGTGACTCCAGCCGCATCCACAAGTGGCTGATATTTGATGCGACTGTGACCACTGCTGGATGACACTATCCGTGTCAGCTGCACGGAGATTGTATTCAATTTCTGGTAATAACCTGTAACGGAAAAGCATCTGCAAAAGAACACACACACACAGCCAGAATGTTGGTTCAGGTTTTTCTGTAACACCTCGTGAAGCAAACTTTTTAGGCCAACCCAACACATTATATAACTGCTTTGCTCTGTTCTACACCTGAGGCTAACACAATATCGTAAATCAGCTACACTACAATAAAAAATGTTGAGGCTAATTACAATGAATGTTTTCTCAATTATGTGCTTTTATTAAGAGCTGTTTAAGAGTTTGCTTGGGATATGAAAATTCACATCTACGCTGAGGTTTACGCATCTTTATTTTGAAAGGAAACCTTTTCAGGCTTGGGGAAGAGATCAGACAACAAAAGCATGGGGAAAAAAAATACTGAGAACTCGTACAGTTGGAATAAATATTTCATAATGGTACATGATGAGCTAGCGATACAGGTTAAAAATGTGAACTCTGCAGTTTGCAAGTGCTTATCAACAGTGTAATCAGGGCGTTTGGAATTAACTGTTATCACCTCCCTAAGTTAGTCCCCAGCCATGAATGGTTTTTGTGTCCTTTAGATTTGAATATTTAACTTTCTCATGCAAGAGTGTGTCAGTTGCATAATTCATGTGTTAAAAGCTTTTGTTAATCAAAGGTGATTCATACTGTTAGTTTGGCATTCCTGAAATTGCTCAGTCCAACACCCCCTCCACCCCCCCACCCCCGCCACTCAGTAGCCCTCCAGGCTCCTCCGTCCATGGAATTCTCCAGACAAGAATACTGGAGTGGGTTGCCATTTCCTTCTCCAGGAGATCTTCCCCACCCAGGGATCGAACCCGGGTCTCCCGCACTGCAGACAGACTCTTTACCCTCTGAACCACCAGAGAAGCCCCACTACTGTTAATTTGGGGTATTAGGTAGTTGTATTGCTGAGAATGAGGTTCACTGTGAGCGTTTTTTGTTTTGTTTTGTTTTCTTATTTCTTTGAGTTTGAGCTTATAACTCAGGACAATGTAGGAAAGGACCCTGTGGCTCCCGCATTGTGGAAAAGTGAAGAAAATAAAGGAAGTTTAATTAAAGGAGACTTTGCATGGAAAACACATTATGTGTCTAGTTGATCAGTATCAGGTATGTGATGAGAATTCCATGGTTTGGCAGCCGAGGCAAGAAAACCTTTCCAAACGCGTGACCCTGGGGAGAAGTTACCCTGTTATATGATGAGTAGGAAGTCCAAGGAAGGAAGGAATACTCACTGAGGGCGCGTTCTCTGCAAGGTCCTATGGAAAATGCAGTCTAGCCTAAGAAGTAGATATTGGCCATCAGAGACGTGCACCTAATTAAGAGGATTAAGATTTACACACTTGAAAAAGGGCAATCAGTACAGAAAGGCACGTAAGTCACCGCAGAGGAGTGGCCTCCACAGCCACAGCTGTTGGAACGCGGAGCACAGAGAGGCTGGTTATTACAGGGCGTTGTTCTAGGAAGATGGGGGGTGCGGGTACTGGCTGCCTGGAGCCTGGAAGGATCAAGCATCTCCACAGGAGGAAGGGGAGAAAAGGGAAAGGATCTCCCATAAGCGAGTAGGCACTGGGCGTGAGTGGGCTAACAACTTTGCAGGGGGTAGATCAATGTATCTGGGGAATCAAACACATGTGGCTATTATTGACAAGGTAGTTTAATTGGATTCTGCGCTTATTGCCTAATAGAAATTCTTAACTCATTATTGACGGGTCCTGTTTTGCAGAAGCTAGTGCTTATGGCCAGCAATTTGTTACGTAGGTGAGTACTGAAACGTCTCTGATTAAGACGTCTCTCGTCAGTGATGGATTAAGCATGGGGCAAAAGTGAAACCCGTTTCAGTATACCAGAGATCTGGCCTCCATAGTAATTCTGGGAAAGTTGCATTTTATTCTGCGTGGATTGTCTTAATCTGTCCTTGGCGCCCTCAGCCCATGATGATTTGGTACTTTCTCCTTTAGGGTCACAGGGACAGAGAGAAACATATCCGTAAAGCAAAGTCTTCTTGTAGCGTAAGCTATAACACCCTGGCAAGGTGGGCGTGGTGTGGGTACGAAACACAGCTTCTGTAACTCTAGAACCTACCCCAGGCTCTCTTAGAGATCCTTTGGTATCCAGTCTCATCCAACATGGTACCTGAAGGGAGGATTTTAAAATACCTGAATGCAGGGGAAAATCTCCTTGTTCATTCTGCTTTGAAAATGTGCTGTTCATGCTGATGAGGAGATCAGTCAAGATTTTTACTGCTGGTGAAGACAGCACATTTCTTCTGTAAATTCTCTTCTTGACAACATACGGGCCCTGGAGGCCCACATGTGAGGACCTGCCACGTATTTGTCTGGGTAACTGGGAAAACGTGCTGCATGTCTTCCTGCCATTGGGGCGGGGCTTTGTCATGAGCTAGCCCTCCTTCAGTTGACTGTAGCTTTTCCTTCCGGTCATAGGCTGTGACGCTCTTCTGAAATTCTGTTCTAAAAAGCCTTATGGTGATGTTGTGCAGGACTCACCGTCATGGGAAGGTCAAGTCTCTGGTGGTTTGTTTGTGTGTTTAATAGCCTCGAAGACAGAACTTTTAATATTTGGCCAATTTATTTGAGAGTTGGGGAAGTGTTTTTTGTTTGAGCAATTTTGGGATTTCACAGGCGTTCTTTGTGCTTTTTGGGCAGCCTGTGGTAGGCAAGGTGGCATCAGCATATTTTAAATACTGTTCTACAGCTTAGTCTGTATCATGCTCGGTTGCTCAGTCATGTCTAACTCTCTGAGACCCCATGGACTGCAGCCCACCAGGCTCCTCTGCCCGTGGAATTTTCCAGGCAAGAATGCTGAAGTGGGTTGCCATGCTCTCCTCCAGGGGATAGTCCCGACCCAGGAAGCGAACTTAGTATAGGTCCATAATCCCATGCAGTTCAGAGATCCAAAAAGCCCTGGAAAGAAAACGTCGTTGTAGGTTTGTAGGAAACTCATTTGGTGGCAAACCCGGACCTCAACGGACTTGAGAGTATTTCTGGTTTTATGTAAAACACATAATGCAAGTATTTATACATATTTGGCTGTGCGTCCTGCCCCCAGACCCCCACTGGGGATGTTTTGCAGTAACTGGAATAGTCAGGACCATCTAAAATGAGAAAGAAAGTCAGAGTTCTGGAACGCAGTTGGCCTCTGGGGTTTCCAGTAAAAGGATGCCTTGTTCCTAAAGCTGCCAGAGGGAAGTCCCGCAAACAGGGTGGCTTACAACACAACTGTGTTGTCTCTGTTCTGGAGGCTGCAGATCGGAAATCAGAGCCATGCTGTCCCCAGGGCCAGGGAGAGCTTCCTCGGGCTTCTCTCCGCTGGTGTTGGAGGCGGTCCTTGCTGGCACCCTCCACTTACGTGGCCATCGCCTCCCTGTGTCTTCCTGCTGGTGTGCGCGTCTGCCCGGGTTTTCCCCGCTTCCGAGAGTACGGTCAGACTGGATTAGGGTCCGACCCGACGAGCTCCTCTTCACTTGACTATCTCCGTGAAGACCCTTTTTTCTCATAAGGTCACATTCTGAGGCTCTGGGATTAGGATCTCATACCATTTTGAGGGGACCCAGTGGAGCCCGGAATGGTTTCACTGGTCCATTCTTGCTGCATTCAGGCCAGTGCCAGTTTCAGGACCTGGGCCTCCTGGCTCTCCAGTGGCCCGGCAGCTGCTTTGCTGAATGGCTGACACCTGGGGGCCACCTCTTGAGACTCGAGATGGTGCCTAGTCTTGTGTTAGCCCCCTCTGAAAGCTTGCCCGGAAGAAGAAAGACAGAGTCTTCCAGTGAAAACTGAACTGGACTCAGGGTCTGCTCCTGACGTACCTCTGGTACCACTATCACTCCCACCCCTGAGAAGTCTAGAATGTTCCTAGCTACACTAAAGGAAGATCGTACAGAAAGTCTAGGACAGCGCTTGGCACGTAGTGAACGCTTGGGTGAGAGCTCAACACTTCTGTGTGCAGGAGCTGGTGAGCTGTTCTTGGACTCCTTCTCACACCACATACCCTGCCTGCCCAGGGAGGTTGGCCCCTGTTGGCAAAGTTGTTGTTCACTCATCTGTGTGGCAGCTCCTTCTTGGAGACCTTTGTGGCTGAGCTCCCAGCACTGGAGGTCTCAGCAATGTCTGTCTCAGATGTCCATGGGTCCCGAGACCCTCCCGGCACCCAGTTCAGTTCAGTCGCTCAGTCATGTCCGACTCTTTGCGACCCCATGAATTGCAGCACACCAGGCCTCCCTGTCCATCACCAACTCCCGGAGTTCAGTCAGACTCACGTCCATCGAGTCAGTGATGCCATCCAGCCATCTCATCCTCTGTCGTCCCCTTCTCCTCCTGCCCCCAATCCCTCCCAGCATCAGAGTCTTTTCCAATGAGTCAACTCTTTGCATGAGGTGGCCAAAGTACTGGAGCTTCAGCTTTAGCATCATTCCTTCAAAAGAACACCCAGGACTGATCTCCTTCAGAATGGACTGGTTGGATCTCCTTGCAGTCCAAGGGACTCTCAAGAGTCTTCTCCAACACCACAGTTCAAAAGCATCAATTCTTCGGCACCCAGAGCAGACGTCAAACACAGTCTGTGCTCTGAGAACCCAGGGCTCTTCCACAGTTAATTAAAAGTATCTTTTTCTCCCTCTGTAGTTAATAAAGGCTGAATTCCCTGAGTAGTCGTCTGCCTTAGAATTCGCCCTCTTTTCTAGTTCCACATAGCTCAGTGCTGGGTCCACTTTGGCACTGAGTTCAAAGTCCTTCTGCTGGAACAGCCTTGCTTCTTTGCATCCTGAGGGCACAGGTGAAGTGAACCGAGGCATGGACTTCGGAGCCAGAGTGGTGACTTGGAGAGTCCTTGGTGATTTAGTGTGATTCGGTGTCTGCTTACCTGTTGTTTTAGGCTACTGGCTTTATAAATTGGGAGCGTGGAGGGAGATAGTTTTTTTTTAAATAAATGTAATTAAGAGCAATTATGAATGTATCTTTTGTGTGTGTGTGTGGTGCTGCACATGGGGTCTAGTTCCGTGACCAGGGGTCCAAGCTGAGCCCTCTGCATTGGAAGCTCAGAGTCTTCACCACTGGACCGCCAGGATCGTCTCATGAATGAATCTTTGCAAGAAGTTTGAGTTGGTTTGACTTTTAAATGAGTCGGTATCACTGTCTACCGGACTCAGAACAAACCGATGAGGGGTCGCGCCTAGAATTTGTCCCCTTGCCTCATTTCCTTTATTTTTTCAAAAGCGTGTATTTATTTCCTGTTAGCGGTGCTGGGTCTCCGACGCTGCACGTGGGCTTTCTCTGCTTGTGGTGAGTGGGGGCCGCTCTCTAGTTGCCGAGCACAGGCTTCTCACTGCAGGGGTTTCTCTTGTTGCAGAGCACAGGCTTTAGGGTGTAGTTGCAGCTGGAAGGCGCTAGAGAGAGGGCTCGGTAGTTGTGGCACTCGGTAGTTGTGGCACTCGGGCTTAGTTGCCCTGAGGCATGTGGGATCCTCCCGGAGCAGGAATCAAACCCATGTCCCCTGCACTGGCAGGCAGATTCCCAGCCACTGGATTGCAAGGGAGGTCCGCCCTGTTTCCTTTAGAACGGAGTTCCTGATGGGCTGTTATAATTAACAGGGTACTTGCAACTGCCCTCTTATTACAAGGTGATGGTTCTTAAAAATGGACAAGAACCGACTTGCCTTTACTCAGCTCCCACCCCACCACGTCGAACAGAACAAAACAACGCAGCGCCAGCTATAAATTGTACTTACAGGTCGGCCTTGTAAGTTGCCCTTCCTGTGACTCCAGGAAGTGTGGGCAGTGGCCAGTGGCCGCCCAGCAGGACAGGCAAAGCCCGCGGTGCCCAGCTCAGAGGAGGCTGTCTGTCCGCTCCGCCCGTCCTTTCAGGAGTGAGGGCTTGGAGACAGACAGGGGCACTGAGTTCAATGGGCTCCTTGCGCTGGGTCCTGGAGAAGGAAGGAAGACAAGGCAGAACCTCTGTGCTTCCCAAACTGGCGTGCCAGGTGAGCAGGTTGTTAGAAACGCAGGCCATCAGGTCGAGCCTCAGATCCACATCAGGAACTCGGGGCTTGGGCCCAGCCCGCCAGGCGGCCCTGACGCTGCACGTGGTGAGAACCTGTTCGCAGGAATTCCTCATGTCGGCAGGCCTTCTACAGGCAGCCCGGCTGCTGCGGTGACGCTGGGCGCTGGCAGCCACACGTCTGCATCGTAGCGGAGGCCTTGTCTGAGTGCACGTGTGGAGGGCATGCGGAGGCGTTCCAGATTGTTCTAGATAACCATTACTGTGAGCAAACAGCACCAGAGTGGAGCATAAGGATGAATAAGCCTTCCACAGGTCCCTGGCAAAAGGTGGGCAGGAGACTGTTCTAAGAAGGGGGAGGAGGCACTTATGGGGAATATTTGAATGTTTCAGTGATACAGATATGTGGTTACCGAAGGGTGGGCTGTGGAGGGATGGACTGGGGGTTGGGGATTAACAGAGGCAAACTGTTGTGTTTTATAACTGAATCCCTTTGCTATACGCCAGAAATTAAAACAACATTATAAGGCAACTACCGTTGTTGTTTAGCTGCTAAGTCTGGTCTGAGTCTTTGCGACCCCGTGGACTGTAATCCACCAGGTTCCTCTGTCCATGGGATCTTCCAGGCAAGAAGACTGGAGTGGTTTTGTCGTTCCTCAGGGTGTCTTCCTGACCCGGGGACAGAACCCCTATCTCCTGCATTAGCAGGCGGCTTCTTTACTTGTGAGCCGCCAGGAAGGCCCCAAAACTGTACTTGAATTTAAAGAAGTGTTGCCATGAGAAATCTCAGCAATCCTCACTTGTCACAGGGTTCACGTCCTTTGCGACGCCAGACTCCTCATGTGCTGGTCCTCCCTGTGCCCCGTGTGGACTGCCTTCTCTGGCCTGGACAGTCCCCAGGTTGAGCACGTTTCCTCTCTCTCTCTGCTAGACTATAGAGCTCACGTTGCCTATCGTGTGCTCAGATGCTCAGTCGTGCCCGACTCTGTGTGACCCCATGGACTGCAGCCTGCCAGGCTCCTCTGTCCATGGGATTCTCCAGGCAAGAACACGAGAGTGGGTTGCCATGTCCTCCTCCTGGATCGTCCCAACCCAAGTCTCTTAGGTTTCCTGCATTGGCAGGTGGATTCTTTACCACTGGCACCACCTGGGAAGCCCAACATACTGCTTAGATAGTAGGATAGGAGTCTGGTTTTCAAAGGTCTTCTTTGGGGAAGATTGAGCATTTAGGTCCCACAGTTCTTTAGGACCCATAGAACCCCTTAGATTCAAGCCTGCTATCAACCAGCCCAGGATTCTCTTGCCGGCAGGGGATGGGGCTCTCCTCTTTGACGGTGACGTGGGAGAGTCCTGCATACTGAACTCTCCTTGAGACGCCTTTATGCTTCTGTTACTGACACACTTGCCCCATCTGCAGAGCTCCTGCCTGAACACCCTCTTGGAATTCCTGCCCCCTCCACTTCTGCTACAAGTTTATTACTCTTGGTGCTAAACACTTCAGATGAATATTTTCCAGCTGGTAACACTTCTCTAGGCAGGAATTAATTCTGTGGAGCATTTGGTAAGGGAATGTACAACTATATTAGGCATAACTTGGTCTTTGAAAACTTACAGCTTTTGGGTTATGTTAATTATTCCAGTTACATAAGTAAGTAGGATACCTACATAAATATTTAACATCAGTGAAAGCTGAAGATGAAATATGGATTTAGGTGTATGGTAAATTTGAAAGCAGGCGTATATCATGCTGATTCTGTATTGTCCTATGAGTATATTTATTTCCCATTGGACATTTTTCTGGGACCTTTTTTTTAATGAATGAAATACACACACATAATTTATTGACAAAGACCAAATGCTCTTTTAAGTAACAAGAGTATGACTTCTTTTATTATGTGTGTGTGTGTGTGTTTAAAATCACTTTTTTTTTTTTTTTTTTTACAAATATTTGTTCATGAAACAGTGTCTGTGGGGTTGTGATAAGAGATAATGAGGAAATGATTCATATATAGATTTTTGTTCAGGCAGAGCCTATAAGGACTATTTAAAGTTTATATAAAGTGAACTTGAGCTCTCTATATTTTTGGTCTGAATACAAGTACCTCCTCCTTTGGTTATAGTTTTGTACACATTCCTATGGTTATAGCTTCCCCAGTTCTTGAGGTAAGGGTCTTAGGGATTCAGGTTATTACCTACCACTTTATGCTGGACTAGTCGTGGGAAGGTAACAAACATGACTATTCATATAAAAGTTGAAGAAAGTGATTAAAAGTGCCTCTGAGCTGTCATATGGGAGTTTGAAATTAATGACATGTGTGATTGTAGCGTTTGAAATAGTGATCTCATTTGGCCAAAGATCTCCAGGATGTCTGTAATGTTTATTGCATATTAAGAGACAGGACTACTATATGCCGTGAGAAAACGATCCGAAGTGGCTTTAACTTTCTTGTACCATGTCTAATCTGAGAAATCCACATTTAAAACATCTCTTCATGGATTACTACTTTTGGCCATTCACTCATAGGAGGCAGTGAAACCCTCCACACTTTGTAAGCACCCAGTTCAGTTCAGTTCATTTCACTCGCTCAGTCGTGTCTGACTTTTTGCGACCCCATAAATCAAAGCACACCAGGCCTCCCTGTCCAGGTGGTTGAATAATTGCTGTTTACGTGCTTGTGATTTGAGGATGTGCACGTGCTGTGACATATTTTTAAACTACATTTTCAGAAGCTGTGCTTTTGTGCAGTCTCTTCTAACCAGTTTGGAAAATGGGTCATTTCTGTTATAAATGCATGATTTGATTTGCTCCCCACCCCCAAATGTTCATGGGGGACATGAATGAATGATATTTCTACTACGGAGCAGTTGGTGGTTTACTTCAGCCCAGCACCTTCCCCGTCACCCAAGGCTTGAAATGGCTGGTCAGGATGAACCTTCTCCTCATCCCTTGCCATCTAAAACAAGGTTACTCGGTGGTCCCAACCCTGGATCCCTGGGACCCACGGGGAGCAGGGCGGGGTGGGGAGACGGGAGCACTGTGAGTGAACTGTTTATCTCTGACACATATATTCACAGTTCTGTTTATGTCTGTGCAGATATGCAGCTCATGAAAATATTTAAGCTAAAAGAGTTTGCTTTTTTAAACAGTTTTAATTAAAACCGGTGTATCCTTATCTTCTGGTAGTATAACTATCACGCAGTAGTATAAATATCATTCATTCATGCCCAGACAGCGGTCAAAGGGGGCTGAGAGTTGGGATGTGCCTTTATCTCCAGCATTTTCTCGTGTGTGTTTTTCCCATGTATGTGCAATCACAAGAGATTAAGAAAACACTTTTCTTTTACGCTAGCAATAGCTTAATAGAGCCAAGAGAGATAGCAACTCACAAAGTCCTAAGGGAACAGGGCACCCAGAAGCTGCTCCCTTATCAGACATTGTTCAGTAACTCATCCCTCAAATAGAGTGTCCATCATTACAAAGGACTCTGGTGGGCACCAAGGGGGAAGGTCAAAGAAATGGGGCTGGGGGCAAGGTAAACAGATACAGAATCTGCCCTCAAGGAGGCTGTCTGCCCCTGCTCCAGAGAAACCAAAGTCAGGCAAGAGCAAATGCATGGAACGCAGAGGCCATCTTTATGAAAGCTGGCTAGGCAGACCTGTTAAGAATTCAAAAAAGTCATAAATTTTTATGATTATTCTCAGATGATCTGAAATGCAGGGGCAATCTTACGAATATAAATAGCNCTTGCCATCTAAAACAAGGTTACTCGGTGGTCCCAACCCTGGATCCCTGGGACCCACGGGGAGCAGGGCCATGGGGGCCTTTGGCAGAGTAGATTTTTAAAAGCCCCCAAAGGGATGACAAAGGAGATGCTCAGTGTTGACATGGTAACTGAACATCACTTCAGTGGCCCCACAAGTAGACCCTATTGCAGTGGCGATGAAGCATATTTCACCCACAGGATACGTAACAGGGATGCTAAGGAAGGGTGTTTGCTTTTACTCCATTTGGTGTTTATATACCCTTCTTTAAAGGCTCTTTGCGATGGCTTTACTCTGTTACTTGGAAAGGAAGGCGATTGTTCTCTTAGCGGTTGATGTTAAAGTTGGAAGGGCTTTCTACCCCTCCCTACTCTGTTGACACAAGTGTGGTACGTGACCCTTGAGTTTTCTGGTTGCTGCCATTTTGGGGGGACCGCTTGCAGTGGGAGTTAACTGAGGGGGAGAGGTGGGAGAGGCTGGCCATAGGGACTAGCTGTATCACCTCGCAGCCTCAGCATTGCAGTCTAAATAGTGACCATCCCCATCATTTGCAGTATAGAGAGATATGAAAGGAAGAAAAAAAAAATCACTCATGGTCTTGTAAATGCAGTAATAAACACTACTTTATAGTTTGATATGTTTATAATGCAGTAACTGTGTTTGCTTTTATGGTTTATTTGCTAATATAGGTTGATTATGTGTTTGGTTTTTGTTTGTTTTGTTTTTTTAAAGGGGCAGGGCACAAACTTTTTTTTTTTTCTATTTTATTTTATTTTATTTTTACTTTATTTTTTTTTTCATCTCAGGTGTACATGAGTTCCCAATCTTGAAACCCGCCCCCCCCCCACCTCCCACTCCACA